>JAIPRL010000625.1:0-124240 GCA_025469235.1 Pemphigus obesinymphae
CGTAAACATAAAAAGCATTACTGAGTACACTATTTAATATTTATTTTTGCCGCCCCCTGAATTTATGCCACCTTTGCCGCCCCAGGCACTTGCCCCATTTGCCCCCCCCCCCTGTGTGTACAATAACTTGTGTTTTTTTTTCAATAGCTATTTTCGACATTGGATTATTCGAATAGGTCAATTTGTTATTTACTAATTTTGTAAACAATTTATAGTTGACATGATGTACCGTTCAGATCATATATTATATTATTAGTTACAATTTTTGTTTTAGAAAAATTCACAAGTAGAATTTTTTCGTTTTCATGGATCTTGTAATTTTATTTTTATTATCATTATTAATTATTAGTATTTTTGCTCTCGTCGTTATGCTAAAATCATATTATTCGTTTGAGGGGAGGGGGAAAGGTTTAGAAGAAAAGCCGGGTCGGATATGGTTTTAATAACTGTAAATGGTGGGTAGGCAAGACGAGAAAAAAAAAACTAACCGTGGCTAGGCTTTTAAAGTTCTTAATAACGTGACGGTGCGCGTATATTATAGCTCCGGCAATTCATCAGAGGGTCGAAGGGACCCTACGCCGCGCCACCGTGCCGAACGCAAATCCTCATGTCGGAAAGTTGTAAATTATAACGAGATAAAAAAAAATTATTCGTATATATATAAAGTACCACCTCCATCTGCAGGAAAAGAAGGAATAACAGGGTTGATCCCCCGGGGAGAAGGCGATTACAGAAGGGATTGCACGGGGGTTAAAGGTCTACCCCGGGCGTCTATCAATCTTCATCGGTCACCCGGTTCTCCTGCGCTGTGCCGAGGCTTATTCGGTGATAATATCAAAATGTTTTTGCCCATTAATTTCGCGTCGTTCGGAGAAACTCGGACTGAAAACGGTTCGACCTCAAATATATTATGTATATATACACTATACAGGGTATAAATTTAACCAAAAAATCCCAAGTAATATAAATATGTATCTAAGTCACTTTTGTGTATTCGATCAAGTTATTAAACAGATAAATTCTTCTCATAAATGATAGATCGACATTTCATTTTTAAATAATGGGTCGGTTTTAGAGGACCGTGGAAAGTATAGGTACATGAAAAATACTTGAATCCCGTACATTGATTTAAGAAAAAATTTATATGGTGGATGTTTCAAAAAAAAAAAAAATTATCAAAACGATCCGAGTATTTTAAAATATACAATGTTATTGGGTATACAGTTAAAACTAGGGTAAGGCCGACCCAAAATAGTTGGGCGAGAAGTCGACGGTGAAGAAGAAATTTAGTTTTTTAAAAGTTCGATCTCGAAGGAAATTGGATGATTTATGTAAATGTAAATGTACATGTAAATGCTACGAATTTTACCGATAAAATAACGTTTGTTGTAGAATATTTTAAAAATAAATTCGAATTTAATTATTTGAATATTTTAATAGTAAGTACACGAATTTAATTCTACTTGATTATACAATGAAATTGTTTTTAATAATATGGCATTGAACAAGCAGGTAAAAATGTACATAAAATATAGAAATATTAAAATATGGAATAAAAAATCTCACACTCTCGGTTTGCGATGAAAAGATCTTTCGAATTTTGGAGGTCAATAAGAGAAATTCATGTAATTAATCTGAAATTTATGTTTACAGATTACATACACATCTACGTTCTATACACAGTTATATTACGAGTATATAGATTTTTTATTGGATTAAAAAAAAATATATTTCTTAAGCTATATTATGTTCTTAATCGATATCCTGAAAGTTTCTTTTTGTCATATTTGCGATTATTTCTGGCAGTAAGTAGAACAAAGTAGACTGTTTGTATTTAAACGGGTTTTTCTATAAATTAATAAGCGACCTTGAGAGCCTTTAGATTTCTTCCTATATAATAAGGTTTTGAAGGTGTCAAATTTGAGGTATCATTGAAAGAACTAATCAATTGGCCGGTTATCGTTTGCGTAATTGCGTAGGTATTATCCGTTTACCGGCAGCACTAAAAAATTGTGCATTGTTTGTGCATCATAATGTTGAACTATACAAAGATCAAACGAGATTATACGAGTATCTAATATTTTTTACATCGGCTGTGTACCTACTGTTATTTACCTGTTGCTAAAATATTATTCACATTTTCGTGTATAGATGGAATGGAATAGGAGATTTTGGGCAAAGCACTTTCTGATATAGGTAGCAAATTCATTTTAGTCGGTACTATTTAAAGCCATTTTTCAATATTTTTTTTTATAATCATTTTTATCTAATATGTATGAGCTAATTTTAAAAGTACCCAAGTAACCAGACGATAGGTACGTACGACGGTACGACGGTATGTACACAAACAATGTACAAAGGCAGTGAAAATAAACAATATAGCAATACAAAAAGGATAGGTATACCTACGGCCTAGTAGACATAAAGTTGAATTTTTTTTTTTAAATCAGTTGAAACAAACTAAATTAAGTATATATATATACATATATAATCATATTTACTTTGATCCCTTAAAAACAAGTTTTGAATTACTTATTTATTTTCTTCTTATTGACAATAAGAATTCGGAGAATTTTTTGCAACGCTCTGTATATTATGCCTATGTTATTAAACCGTTGGCACGGGCGTACCATAAATTCATCGCCCGAAAGTCGAATATTCTCGACCGTGAACGCAAACAAACCAGAAAAGTTGAACGTCACTACCCCTTTATTCTCTCCCTCTCTCGACAGTTACAAATGCCGCGGGGACAAGGTTTCACCACGAGAGGGACACAGAGAGAAATAATCGACGACAAACATGGCGTATAATACAATATCGTATCTGATAGTACATTTGATACATGGTTTTGGACGGGGGAGGGAAGTACGAGGATAAATATGGACATAAGATTCCAAACGATATGTTGAGAAATGCATTGTAATTTTACAATAATAGGTACATTATATTAATATGATGTGTGTTTTAATGTTTTATTTTTATATTTTAATTTATGTATGTATGTACCTATACAGTTTTTCAGTGTGAAGAATAATTGGAGAAGGTGTTTTCTGAATAGAGAATTGTACCGGCAGTGCCGGATCTAGAGAATTTGTCGCCCGGGGCAAAAATAATAATTGTTGCGCCCCTTTTAAAATTTTAATAATTTTAATAAGGAAAGTGCCCAAGTTAGTCCCCCCCCCTAGATCCGGCACTGATTGTACCTACCTAAGCTCAGTCAAACAGAAAATAGTCTATGCCCACGCTGGCGGGATGACCGCAGACCGGCGCGATTTGTGAAAGTCACACAACGCGTGGTCTAGTGTATAGTTTGTGCGGAACTTTCGATATTATGTTTCGTTGTATTGCGAATATATTGTATTTATTTTAAGATTATTATATAGGTAAGTATAGCTTGTAATAATTAACATTTTTATAATCACAATGACTGATATCATATAAGTATGGAAAACTATGCACTAGATCAATTAACTTTTCCGTCTTTGCTGTAGTGATATAATATATTATAATAATATAATAATATGCAATTTAAATTAGAGTATAATGTATATGCATTATGGGGTGATACTGCACTAGGGGAAGGGTGGCTGTCGTGTGTTTACTTTTGCAGACAAAGGGGATGGGTGGGGGGGGGGGTTAGAGTTTTGCTAACGTCAGCAGTAATAAAAAAAAAAAAAAAATCAAAATATGTACTTATTTTTACCAAAATTTATAAAATAAAATTCAAAATATGAAACAAGATTTTTCATTAAAATTCGGAATTTTTTATTTATTTTTTTTTAATAGAGGGGGAGTCGTCAGACATATGCTGACGTAATAAAGTAGGGGGTTTTGG
The DNA here is from genome assembly GCA_025469235.1 of Pemphigus obesinymphae. Lineage (NCBI taxonomy): Eukaryota > Metazoa > Arthropoda > Insecta > Hemiptera > Aphididae > Pemphigus > Pemphigus obesinymphae. The sequence goes on from JAIPRL010000625.1 coordinate 3,836, forward strand.
ACTTTTGCTGACGATGGCTGACAAGTGGTAGGAGGGGATCTAAAAAGGCCAAAAATGTATTGATGTAACATTTGAACTCGTGATCACAAATAAAATCACTGATCACAAATACACATAATATAAATATTGTGACCGTCGCGATCTCTGTAAAATATTACAACTAGACCGCAGCCCGCTCCGTTCAACATCAGTATATAGCGTAGCCCGCGCTATATTTAACCACGATAATGTAATCCTGTATAATACAGTGCCCGCGGCGGGCATCGCGATCCGACCGCGTGGGCAGGCCGCTTTCTATTCGACCGAGCCTTAAGACAAGGTCATTATATTCGAGGGAGGCGATAAGTGTGATTGTCACATCTATCGTATTTTTTTTACGCTACGGTGTTATACATGATTGTTGATCAATATTAACAGGACGCAACACATCTGATTTTTAAGGGGTTGTGTATAGGCAATATTTTATTAAATTTTCAGAAAAAATAAAATCAAACAAATTAAAAATATTTAAATATATTTTAAAAGTAATTTAAAAATAGACTTGTGTCAGTACCATTTTTTAATTGTCGTGTAATCACGATATTTATTAAAAAACATGTTTACTTATTTTTCATTTTTATCAACTTGAGAATTATTGTAGAAAGATGAAATAAAAAATTCATTATAAAGACTAAAAATATCTAGCGACTGATGGAGCTGATTTTTGATATGTGCATTTTTACCTATTTTATAAGCTGTAAAAAAAAAATAAAATAAAAACCGATATTTTAACAGTTTACAAAACGTGTAAAAATGCATATATAAAAATCGGTTCCATCAGTTGCTAGATAATGTTGTTATTTATAATTTTTTTTTGTTTTGTATTTCTAACATGTTTGTAAGTTTATAAAAATGAAAAATGCTAATATAAGTTTTTCATTGAAAATTTGTCGGTGTGGCGTCCTCTTAAGGTCATGATCTCAACAAAAATCCATTTTAAAAGGATGTTAGCGCAAACAATTTTCAATGAAAAACCCATGTTAGCATTTTTCATTTTTAACAACTTACAAACATCTTAGAAATATGGAACGAAAAAAAAATTATAGATAAAAACATTAACTAGAGCTCTACGAAGCCTTATTAAAAAAAAAAAATCAAAATAGTTTTTATAACTCATAAAACGTGTTTAAATGCACATATTGCAAAACGACTATGTAATATATGATGTTGTTTTTATCATTTATTTTTAATTTCATCTTTCTACTACGTATTTAAGTTGTTATAAATGAGAAATACAAAAGTAATATTTTCAATAAAATTGTATAAATTCATAAAAAAACAATAATAAAAAATGATATAGCAATGGGATCAATATTGTTATTCGTTTTTAAAATGCACATAAACATTTTTAAATCGTTAGATTTTAATTTTTCTCAACATTTTCTAAAATTATCTATATTGAACCATTTAAAATCGACCAAGTTGACATGCTCTTAACTTACTTAAATTTGATGTCAAAAATTTCATATATTAAAAAATCAATCTTTTACAAAATGAAATTAGAAAGTTTTCAAAAAATTACATTTAGCCGGTAGGTACTTAAGATAGTTTGTACCCACAGCTTTATTTGTGGGTATACGGCGGTAAACGCCGTATATCCTCTGATATTTTTACATAAACTTCCCTGTAAAGACCGTATACTCTCTGTACTTCTGACCTTTTTTGTTTTATTTTATAATCATAAAAAATTACGAAAAATAAATTTACACTGAATACGAGTACACTATAATATTCATTTCCGTTTTTCCTACAGGTCAGTTTATTATTACATATTACCTCAAAATGTAAACATATAATAAATAAAGTCTAAGATGAAAGTATTATACATATATAGCCTAATGCCTATAGTGGGAATGGCGAAACTTTTTTGGTTCAAGTGCTAAAATTTTGTAAACTATACTTAATGATTTTAAATAAAAGACAATATTAAGAAGTTCAGTTTTTCGCGTGCCACTTTAATTCAACCAACATTTCAACAGTTCTTTAACGGATCGGTTCACTGGTCTATAGGTATGATATAAATGTAGTGTGGACGGCATACGCGGTACGTATGTAGTATATATTCAGTGGTGTTCCCATAGGGTATACTCCATATACGCCGTATACTCTCATGATTTTTTATGAAAAATCATGGGTACCTATACTGCGTATACTCTCAAATCTTAAGTTATATGCAAAGAAAAAAAACATAAGTACTGAAGAAAGGCCTCAAAAGTTTTAGTCTATTTTTTTTTTTTATGAATAAGTTTATTTTTGGAATTTATATTTATTAATTTTCCCACTGTAGGCCTCTATACTGCTTCTATACTACTTTAAAAATAAATATAATTAAGTACTTTTAATTATTTTATTATTTTTCATACTATCAAAATAACCTCTATTGTCGCATCTACTCTTGTAAATCGTAAGAAAAATATATGTTTAATATTGAATGTTTATGTTTTGAACTTGGGTACTTAACGGCAAGGTCAAAAGTGGGGGGATGATGTTACAGCTCAGTCGGCAAAAACAGAAAGTTGATGACCTTTTTTTTTATGCTTATTTCAAGGAATATTAGAAGTAATCCGGAATTTAGTCGGCACCCTCCCTCCCCCAGAAATATTTATTTGGCTCTTCTCTGTTTAACGGTTTAGTATACTCTTAAAAAAATGTGTGGGACATCACTGTATATACCTATTATAGTATGTCAACATCTGATAATTCAATATTAATATATTACACTCTTTACATTTGTATATTATGTTACTTTAATTATATTCAAAATATCTTAAAAATCAACCATAAATGAATGATGATAAAGGATGTAAATCCTTTTAATGTATTAAGTACCTACCTAGGTATAAAGTTTTAGTTTTTTTTCGTGATTTTAATATTTCCATGTAATGCGTTAAGTTTAATATTTTAGGTCCATTTCAGTGCCCCCCCCCCCCCAAATTGGAATTTAAAAGTTTTTCCAATGCCAATCGTTTGTGCTACGTTTGAGCTGTTTGTGTTCGTTTCTGCTCGTTTGTGATAGCCCCCCTTCCTGAGATACCCCAAGGGGTTCATTGAAACTGTAGCCCCCTACCTTAGAGATTCAAACTTTTAGTGATACCAATAATTTGTGCACCGTTTGTGCAGAAATGTGCAAAAAATCCCATCGTAGTTATATACGCTATAACTATTCACATTTTACAATTTATAATAGGTATGTAGGTAAATATAAACCACGAATAGAGAAGTGATATGAAAAATAGCATTATTATGATACCAAATTTAATTTCGTCGCCCCTTTTTTAATTCAGCGCACAGTTTATGCCATTCGTTTGTGTTTTTTAGTCTCATTGTTTAAATTAAAGGGATTTTTTTAAAATAAAATTTGTTACTGAGATTTTGATAAAAATGTAGATAATTTCTAAACAAAATAAAAATGCTACGTCATAGATTAGGTTATCTTCTATGTTCTATGTAGTAACAAAATTTGGTGTTTTTATTTTGATTGTATCTCGGGTGTTTTATGTTTGCGTAAACATATATTTTTTAAAGAAATATTGTCATTACTCAACAATAAAAATAGTACAGACCAACAACTATTTTTAAGTTACTCTTAAATTATATTTAAATAATTATTATATTATATACCCGAAGTCACAATATATAATACACTTTTGTTTTACGTATATTACAACAACTAAAAATACGTAAAATAAAAGTATATAATATTGTGACTTCGGGTACCTATATAACATAATAAATATAAATAGTCACAAGTACTCATATATATATTAATATACTTAAATATGTTTAATTTGTTAGATTCATCCTTTGGATAAAATGCTAAATTTTCTATCTACTTTGCTTAAATACATACTAACCGTCCAAATGTCCGCGCCCGCATATTTATTTTCTCGTCTACATTATTGTATTAACTTGTTTACGTAGCTTTTATTTTCTCGAATTTTCTTGAACGTTGGCGTTTATAATATTAATATGTATTATAATATATTATATTAAGCTGTAACCACCATGAACATTCGAGAAATTTCTTGAAGGTTCTTCTGTGTATATAAGCTGCACCACCTTAACCCGGTCATTCAGACGAATTTTTATACTCGCGTCTTAAACTTACCCTTATTTTTGACTTAAAGTAAACGAACATTACCATCAAGATTTTTACACATATTTGGACTATTTGTTCATATATTAAAAGATATGTGCTCATAAAACAGTTTTAACTATATTTTTTATTTTATAATGACATTTTATTTAATAATATTAAGTCATACGCTATATATATCTATTTATAAGCTATGCTGTTCGTAAGTAGTAGAAATCAGAAATAAAATAATATTTTTACATTTTTTTTTTAATTCAAGTAATTTTTTAATTTAAAAATATTATTTTAAAAATGAGCTTTTTATATTTTGAATATTATTCATAAAAATAATATTTCTGGTTTTTATGATCACGTGGGATAAAATCCATACAGCATTGTATACGTAAGTACTAGCCAATACACTTTTGAATACATAGAATATAGATGTACCTATCTACATTATTTATTATTATTTATATATTTAATATTAATCATATATTTAATTTAATTATATGCAATTTAATCCTGATTTGACGAAGAGATTAAAAGATTTTTGTAAGTTCCTTCCAATCTGGTCTGCTATAATGGTTCCTATTATCGAATATGGTACTCAAACTCAGAATAGCGCATCTAGTGAAAGTCTCTTCAACGATTTAAAGAACCGGGTTTTTCAACATATAACCTTGCCTTTAAGAATAGATGAGTTTATTAAAACTCATATAAAGACAATCGATGGAACGATGGTCCTATCGTCAAATAAAATTAACAAAATGGACTTACAACCTTTTAAAGCATCACAGTGTGATAATATTGGTACAATATGTATTGCATGTAGAAATGGTGATATACCCACTGGAGCACATAAATGTTGTACCTGTTTCTTAAACATACACATTTTAGATGGGTGCTCAGTTTCAGTCAGCAACGAAGAGGGATATGGAGAAAAACGACAATGGATGAGTTGTTACAAATTGAAAGCCTCAGACGTCCATGAAAATTTAATGTTAGAAAATTGGAGAAATGAGGTTGTTGTACCGTCTAAATCTTAAAAACAGAAAACTTATTTCGACAAAGATCCGACCACTTTATGGTACAATGATAATAGTAGAACCAAGAGCAAAGCAATTGGTATTTTAAGAAATGGCTCAATTTCGAAACTGTCGCGAGTAATAATTAACAAAGACTTTTTTGTTGACAACCACTTGTGCATTTGACACACTAGTACATGCAATATGTGTACGTTTATGTGACAGAAAAACTTGTGGGCAGTTTATAAAAGAAAACCAGGAAAATTTGTTGTTTTTCAAGATGATTTGTAATGCACTTTGTGATGGAATCAACGTACAAACTTATCGCATACGAGGAATAATATTAAAGAGTACCTATAGTAAACGACGAACAACTTTCAAAATCGGGTGATATATTTCACATTGACTGCCAAACGACAATTAAAGAACTTGTATCTAAGCTATTTAAAGAGTACCCATCCCGAACCTATAACAGTAGTATCTGTAAAAAGTGTTCTTCAAAAATATGGCAAGTACATACTTAATAGCGACGTTAAATGAAATAAAAAATTTACAGTCGTCGATAGAACCCGGCTTGTATAAGGACTGCATGTGTTACCGAAAAAACTTGGAAGTTTAAGGTAAAATTATAATTTAATTATATTATTGTTTTAATAAGTACCTATTTATTTTTCTCTTGATTGCATTAAGATTGGGTAGGATAAAAATAATATTATACTTCATGTATACCAAATTTTGCAATCAAATTTAAATAACATATTATGATCTTCTTATAGAGCAAATCATTTTGAATCTGACCTGAACATTTCTCTAAAAGCCTCAGATTTGGTTATAAAATGTATTCTAATGTTGAGAGAAAATAACATTTTTATTTTTATACTTTAGTTTCTTTAGAAAGATACTTAAATATAATTAAAATATATGGAATATATGTAGGTATATTATGTACGTGTAAATATTAGCTATGTTAATAAATAGGTATGAAAAGCATTTGTTTATTATCACAAACAAAGTTAAGGATTTTAACAAAGTTGGAGCTTCTGATTATATTCATGGAGTATCTACTCAACTTAACCACATACCGAAAATAATTAATATTGATGGATACGGTTAACAACTTCGAGGCGCTATAGAGCTGAAAACAAGTAAGAATTTACACGTTAAAAATATATGGACATTATGTATCTATTTATTTCTCTGTTTAGAGTGACTATAATATTTTCATAACATTTTTTATAAGATTTCTGAATTGAATTTTTATAGAATTTTACGTAGGCATATATAATTATAAAAACGGTAATTCATTCAATGTGTTTTCTAAAAGTGTTATCACTTCTGTTAATGAAGACCATGTATCTTCTATTTTTTTTATTTATATATCATTCAATCATCAATCATATGCTATATGTTTTGGAACTCCAAAAATATGCAGTGTACAAATGTTATACTCATTCTCAAGGTATGCGCAGTACTTAGAATACAAATACATTGAGTACTTAAGACATGTACAAATTAATATACTGCTATATAAAGTAGCTATTCAATTACATTTGATCATTCAAAATCCTTATGCTGCATGCACTATATAATTTACCCAGGAAACACTAAGTTGCCCTTTTATCATAATATAAAATATTTTAAGAAATACATATGATATGTGCCTAAAAAGTAATGTCTTGATTATCGAAAGCATATACAATATTAACATGTAAATTTAAAATGCATAATGTGTGATAAACGTAAGACTATATATTATTCAAATTATTTAATTTAAATTAAAACTTTGTCACTTTTCTAACAAAATCAAAGTATGAAATTATTTATTAGGTGGTGCTGATAATATGGGACATTACATATTAGTGAATTTCGTGAACATAAAAATCGGTGGTACATACTTAAAGACTTGTGTACAACAGCGGTTCTTATTAAAAAAAACAAATGGGTTATGAGTGAAATGTTGTTATACACGATATAATAAGACTTTTATTTCTAATCAATTCTTTGATTATGTATTTTTATTTTTAGTTTTTTTTTTGTAAAGTAAATTGTACTTATTTAAAAAAGGAAATATGAACAAACTGTAAATTAATAGTATAGTTACAATTTTAATAATTTAAAGTTTGTTTTGAAAAATTGGATTATTTATTTTATACATAAAAAATTTCGTCTAGGAATAGGTATTAGTAAATATAATATAATTACACAATTATTAAGATATTATTACATAAATGATAATATCATTAATTTACCTTGTGTAGAAGGCCAACACAAATGTAATATAAACGATAGGCTTTGGAATAACTTCGAAATTCTGACTCAGGACGCTACAGTATTACAATGACCCCCTTGGGGTATCTCAGGAAGGGGGGCTAGCACAAATAAGCACAAACGAGCACAACTGAATACAAACAGCACAAACGTAGCACAAACGATTGGCATTGGAAAAACTTTTAAATTCCGATTTTGGGGGCTACCATTTCACTGGCCCCCCTTGTGGTATCTCAGGAAGGGGAATAGCACAAACGAGCATAAACGAATATAAACGGCATAAACGTAGCACAAACGATTGACATTAAAAAAACTTTTAAATTACAATTTGGGGGGGGGGCCACTGAAATGGACCTTAGTATTTTAACGGGTCAAACTATGTACAAAATCGTTTTTCGTATACAAAGATTTAATTTTGCATTTATATACAAAGTAATAACACCAAAAATAGTTACACTATTCAGTCCGATGACTTTAAGAATCATGGACTGATCCCCCCTCTAATTATGTTTGGATAGATTTTTTCTTACATATTATTCAATATATTAAATATAAAATATATAGTTAATAATGTTATAAATGCATAATATGATAAATAATATGAGTGCTTATTGAACATAAATCTTTTATCACATTGAGATCGAACTTATATCTAATATTATGTAAAATTTGGAAATGCAACAAATACACGAGGAATTAATTGATTTTGAATTTTTTTTCTTGTAAGCTAGTTGAACATTTTAATAAAATCAACTTAAAAATTCCGCAAATAACTGTACCTTACAACATAATATCTGTAGTATCTGGAATTTCGTTATTATTGTTTATTTCTTTATTATATATTATAAAATACTGCATCTTCGCGATGTTTGTATGAAAATAAATCGAGTATACAGCGGCAGTGATTATAGAGATAAAATATGAATTGAACGTACTTATAATTAATAAATTATGATGAGTAAATAGTAGGTATAATATGTACAGTGTAACCGTCAATATACCTTTATAACTTTTTGTAAGATTTTATATTAGTTTTTCTTTGGAGACAAATTAAATTTTCTTAATTAAACCACCATCTGTCCTCGAAAGTTTGGACGATATTTAAAAATTAAAATTTGACACTTCTATATACTCTCACGTTGTTCATAATTATATTTCTATTGGAAATATAAATGATAATTTTAATGGATCGTTTTTAATTTAACTCGAAATCTGTTTTACGGACATTATGAAACAAGACAAAAACAAACATGTATATAATATATATGAACGTTTCTAAGTATAATTATTATATGTGAGTAATGAGTATTTACTTGTATTTATGCAGTGTACAAATAGTACGAGTTTAAATTTTATAAACTTCAATAAAACACGATTGGATTTAGGATTATATCTTAATTTTTGAATAAAACGTGTGTATGAGTACTACCCTTAAATTTCAAGAGAATAGTACACTTATAAAGATTGAGAAAATGTGAAATACAAGTGAAAAGGCATTAAAAATAATTTTAGAATTAATTACAAAATTAGCAGACGATAATATTTAACGAACAATGTTGTCGGTATTTTTTTAACTTTTTTTATGTTAATTATTAAAATAGTTACAGTGATTTAAATGATGTATAAAATAAATATGTACATCCGGTTATAAGTTGAAAATGTATAAGAAAATCGTAAAGCATCGATGCGATTATTTCTGAAATACTGTGATCTATAGATTTCACAATAGCTGGGCATTATCGATTAAAAATTTATTTTTGTATGTTTCGCCTAAACGTGATACAAAAAAATAAAAAAATAAAACAAATATTGTGGTAACACAACGATAAAAAATGGGGCAAGTAGGAATTGGATGCACTTCGCTCGTCGAATGTAGGTGGAAGCACTTCGCTTATATCGGACTGGATAATCTTGGAATCGAAAAAAATCGATTCTAAGCCTAGCTTCGATGTAAGTATGTTAATTGCTGTCAGTTATATAATATTCAAAAATTCAGTATGTTTAACATTTTGCAATACATTTGATTTACTGTGATATTATTAATTATAATATAAATAATATTTTCTTAGAATAGTAAAATATAACAGTGAATTACTATATTGCTGCAGTAAATTTCATTATACATTTAGTATAATTCCATGTCGTGATTTTGCTTATCGTCTTGTAACCGCTTGAATTTTTTCCTAATCGTTTTCTTCCTGTTAATATTTACTTTTAAATTAACGTATTATTTTAACCTATATAATATAAAATTCATCGTGTATTGTGTGTATATTTATAAAATAATACAACAATTATTTTGGTAGGTATTATCGATTTATTTACTCCGAAACTGTCAGTTCTCGCAAAATACATAAAAGAAAGTAAATACGAAATACAAAATATAGAATATAGTAGGTACAGTCATAAATGAATACAATATTTGTAAGTACAGCCGTACAGGTAATATCATTAAATAGAACTAAAGATTAGGTTACAGTTGAAGTTATAATTAAGTTAAAACTATGTAGGATGCACATCTATAATAAATAGTTCACAATTTCAAAATGATTGAATTTACGTACGTATCTAACTAAGCGTCCTGTGCGTATCTTAATCAATACCGTAGTTGGTGTATTGGAATGGGACATATAGAGAATAGAATAGTTTCTCGAAGAGTATGATATATAATATAAGATTAAATGTAAGATACAATGGTATAATTAATGTCGGATAGTAGGTTTGGGGCATTTAATTGACCCATGAAGATCGATGAAATGAAATGTAAAATCGTTGTCAGAATTGAGGGTACCTACTGCGTAAAAGCGAATAATTATGCCGAGGATGTAAAATTTTAAGGATATTTATAGAAATATGTTTATACAAAATAAAAGCATAGGTATATTTTTGTGGAATTGAGATTTTTCATTTTAATACGGTTTGAAGGAATAAGTTTATTGTTTTTATTTAACAAATTATAACTCGAAAATATGAATACAAACGGGAAATTAAGCACGCTTGCAGAATGAGCTTTTCATAGTTTGTATATCAAATTGAATGTACTAAGCTCTAACGTCAAAATATACAGAAATATGCACTTTCAAATTTCGTATTTAAACTAGCAGTACTATGACAAACATTTTGGTAAAATCAATTTTTCATACTTAAGAATAAGCAGAATAATATGCAAATGTTACAAGTCCACAGCCTTGCTTATTAGCAATCCTGGCTGGATATCACGCTGTGTATTTTTTTTTAATAGTGCGACAAATTTTATAACTCGAATAAAAATGCCGTTTATGTTTTATGAAACGGTATAGAGCTGCGTGTGTATAAATAAACACTATTTGCATAAATCGTTTATGCAATATTCAAAGACTGGGCAAAAAGTGGTTCATTTCACGATCTGCGAAACTACCCATTTGCATGTATATTTTAGGGTTAGATTTTTAGTCACATAATATATTATAATGCGTTGGAAAAAAATCGATTTAAGATTTGTATACTATGTATATTTAATGTATAAACATGTTATCTGTGTATAAACATATATTTTAAGCTCACTCTTAAATCGATATTTTATTTTATTACCCGAGCTTAATGAATGTCTCAGTTGGAATTATGTGAACTACTCGGAATTTATTGTTTTCGGTCATTTCGAACAGTATAATATTAACTAAAACCAAATACCAAGTGTTTATAGTAAATTAAAAATAAGTATAGAGGCAATTTTATCCCGAAAAAACGGACGAGAAAATTTAAACGGCATATTACAAATAAATTATAATACCACCTCTTCACGAATACCTACTTTCATAGCGAGAAAAACTCATATGAATAAACCAACTATTAATTGTAAAAAGTAAATATTACAGGTAATTATAAAATATAAATATATATATATAGAAATATAATATAATATATATATAACATATATTTTGTGATTAATATGGAGTGCTATAAATTATTCAAATAATAAATATTTGAAACTATTTTATTTGAGCATAAAGTTTACAGAATGTATCTTTAAATCTTGAATCGATACACCTTGAATAGATTAAATTGGAATCGGATAATAATCTGAAAAATAATCTTGAACCGATAAAACTATTAAAACTTACAATTTAAGTAGGGAATACAGTGCATTTAATTTATGCTGTATAGTACTTGGGATACTACTATTGGGTATAGAATACTTCACAGGAAAACATTGAATAATATCAGTTTCAATAATCATTTATTCAGTTTTATCAAAAAAAAAAGTAGGTATACCTATTTATTGAATAAATACATTAGACTGAGATCAGTTTAAAATCAGTCAAAGATGTTCAATAATCTACTAAAAAATTTAATCAACTTAAAAAAATTATATAGATACACATGTATACAGGTTTTTTTTTATTAATGATTAAAAAATATTATAACATCCCTCTTAATTTTTTAAGTATTTTCCTGATATTAAGTAAAAAAATTAAGTTTTGATTTACTGGAATTTAGTATGAATATATAGTAGAATCATGATAAATTTGTTAGCATTTTTTTCATGTCTTGAATAGAATAACTTAAGTTACACAGTTTATACACAGAAACTCGCATTTGTGTAAAATATGGAGTGACCTAATTCACAATAAACTTTTGTCTAATAAACTAACTTGGACTTTGTAAAATTTTTTTTAAATGTTTAAATTGCAAAGTTTTGTACATACTAAGATAACTTGTTTTTTTTTTTTTTTTTTTTGTTGAATATTATTTTATTTAATTATTAAAAAAAAAAAAAAAAAAATTAAATATTATAAAATATTTAATTTGATTACATTATTTAATAATAAACTGAAGTAAAAAATAATAAACATCATATTATGGTGTTTCTGATGGTACCTATGCGCTTCAATTTAAGTTTGCGTTAAATTAGTTGCAGATGCATCTCTTTATTTGCGAATAGAAATTTTTTAATTTGAATGATTATTCGCTCTCTCAATTAGGTATTGTATTCTGTAGTATTGAATTTCAGCTCACTCGGTTCTCGTACTATAAAATAATTTACGAATCAGACAATGTGAGATCTATTTGTTTGCAAATGCCAAGTGTATGATTACATTTTAAATTACATATTCTAATATTCTAATGATAAGTAAAAACCAGCGTCTACTGACGTCTACTACTACTGACCTCAGAAACGTATTGGCCAAACATATTTCAAGTTTCAATTCGTATGTTCTAAACAGAAATACGAAAGTATCAAGTGTTTAAATAAATGTGCACCGTTTTAGTAACGCTGAATATTTCATAAATTAACCGAAAACGGTAGGTCAGAAATTAGTTAATGAACTAGACACCTACCCACATAATGTACTAAATGCTTTGTAAATTTGTACGGCTCGGGTTCTATGTAAATGTGCAACGTGCATAATATTTATAGTAGGTAATTTTTGCGTTTGAAATAATAATATATTTTACTATACCGTTAATGCAATAAACGTCTTCTAGCACTGAAAATATGATATCCGCATAGCTTTAATGAACGGTTTATACATATATTATATAATATGGTAAAATAATAATAATTAATAATTTCATTCCTAGTCTCGTATATATATATATAGGTACGTAGGGTAGGTACTAGGGGGGATTGTACTATCCCACAAATTACAATAAAACTCGCACGTCCTCGCTGCAAATAGTGTCTCCGCAGTCTGCTGGGACGTAATTAGGGTGTGGATATGTAGGATTTATTCTCTGGCGTATACCTAATAATATATAGTCCGCGGCATATTTTATTCCTTATTTAATATGCGAAACAAAAACATATACAACATACGCCACTGTGTATTTTATCGATTATTATAATGCATTTTATACGGAAATAATATCGACTTATACCCTTAAGCAGTGGCGGCTCATGGGCTTTGAAAGTGGGAGGGTGATTAAAAATTGTACATTTTCGAAAAGAATAGAATACGATAATAATGATGTAGTAAATTAAAAGGTGTTTATTAAACCAAAATTAATACCACATAGAAAAACGAAAATATAAATACGTTTTACAAAAAAACGAAAATTACAAAATAATTAAACCGATTCCTGTACGTTTTATAATTTTAGAAGGGGGGGGGTGATCGTCCCTTCGTCCCTACACACGAGCCGTCCACGGTCTTTAAGTATAAGCGTAATTTGGGACTTTTTTTTAGAGGGAACAAAATCAAATACAATTTCTTAATACCTCCTAAAAATCCTAAAATATTCTCCTCTTTATATTCTCTATAAAACAAACTAAATCAGGGTTATTTGAGTACAATTAAGTAAGTAAATTAACAAACCGCTTTGAATAACGGGAAATTAGCAATGAAAATAAAATTCGTCAATATACAAATGGCGAGAGTTGATTCATAGTCCCTTCATCGATAGTGTATTATTATTATTATTATTATTATAATCAAATTAATATAGTAAAAAATAAGTCGAGTGAAGTCAAAAGTTTATTAAATTTTTTTCCTTTAACGGACGTCAAGGCTACAACATTTTCAATAGGTACAAGAAACTCGCATTTGCATTTTCCACTATCACGACACCAGGAAGACTGACGCTAAGAAATTTTTGCGGCGTGTTGAAGTAATTTCTTCAATCTATTTCCTGAGTGGGGGGGTCGTCATGATCCACTAAACCACTATTCCCGCAAACTCTGCTTTCCTGCGATTGAATTGAGAAATAAATAGTATGTAAAGGTACTCTGGAGATTTAGAAAATAAATTGCATCCTCGTTGTGTTTTTATCTCACATCCTTCTAGATAGATAATAATATATAAACAAAAATAAACTCTGAACTTTATAATCGAATAAAAATTATTTTTCAATTAGATAGGTACCTACATGATATAATTTGCACCAAATTTGATCTAAAACAAAAAAAGACATATTGTATACATACATCAAGATTTACAAAATGTGTTTGTAATTTGCAACAAAATAAAGATAGGTAGCTGTGTAATTTTCACCAATATATAGAATTCTATGATATTCCAGTACTAGCGGAGTGATAAGGGAAAGAAAAAAATCCTAGTATATAGTAGGAAACAGTTTATCGACTGCTTCTTAACAGGATAAGATTAGGTAAACAGCTTCTAATATTCGTTTTTTACACACAGATAGAGCGAAATAGAGTACAAAATATGTTTAATTGAAAATTATAAATATTTTTCCATAGCATATGCCCTACGGAAATGGATTACACGATATTTGTAAATAACATTGAATATATTCTTATGAGTCTTTAAAAGTAACTTTTAACATAATTAATTCAGTTGGAACCTAAATCTAATATAAAGTCAAGACTTCTCTATAAAACAAACTAGTACAAACTATGTAGTTATGGAATTAAAAAAAAAATTATGATATTTAATGTTTTTACTAAAATAATGAATTTTTGTATTATAATTACTAGTAAGTATTAAGGAAATAATATGAATATTAGGTTATCTATAGATAGACACCATCCTAACCAACTTTCCTTTATCTATAATCCTAACCAAGCCATTGCTCTACACTCTTTATAGATGAATATATAATATATAGTCGTAATATTATCAAGTAGAAAGTATATATATATAGGTATGGTGACCAGACGTACTTTTTTCGTAGGACAGTAGGTACTATTTTTGTTGCATTGTCCTAGTGTCCTTACCAGTAGTATTAAATACATGCAATTTTACTCTATTTTTTTTTTAAATATCACAGGTTAATACATATTTTATTATTTTTCATGATTTAATTACTCATAATTTGTGATTTGACCTACTGCATATATTAGTATAAGATAATGTTTTACCATTTTGATATATATATACCATTATGTATTGTATATGTATAATATTTTTACCCTTGATAAATTGATGTATTTAATTTTAATGTATTCAAAGTAGGTATTTTCATTATATAAAGAAACCAATATATTTTGCCAGTGTCCATGACGGGGGGGGGAGGGCGAAATAGATGTTTTTTTTTTCGGGAGTAGACATAGAAATAGAAATAATTGAGTAATTTTATTACTTCGAATGAAAATAACCATGACGTCAATATAATATCATTAATGTAGGTACTTATGACTTTACTGAACTAAATTTATAACGTACCTAATAAAACTCACATTTCATTGAATTATAAAAAAAACTCTTAATATTTTGGTTCATTTTTTTTTTTATAAAATTATTTGTTATTTTTTCTAAAACATTTTATAGGTATTTGAAATGTTAGTGTGTTATTATTGAAAACAATAATAATTATTATAACAAAAAATAGTTCCTGAAAATAATATTACTCGAAATATATTTTTAACTATACATTTACGTGTATATTATATTATAATACTTATCATATACTTAATTACTATCCAAACAACACTCACTGTTTACTTATTTATACTTTACTGTAAAAAAAAAAACTTCTAAGTATGGTGAGCATGTTGATATACTTTTTGAAATGTAATTACGTGGTTTAGACAGAAAAATTGAATAAAATCCTAAAAAACGGTTTTTAAAAATGTCAAAAAATCTTGAAAAACTTAAATTGCACCCAATTCTGAGTAAAAATGTGGACATGTACCTATTATGGTTATTATGAATTCAAATAGTATTAAAACTTTTTTATTTAAGAATCCGTAGATGGGATATACATATGGTGCTGTTCATTTTCCAAAAAAAAAAAAACCCTGAATATTTATGTAGTATATTTATGTTTATTTAGTAAAAATCGAAAGTCAACCAGTGAGTATTTTAAAGAATATAAATTTGATAATATTTTTACATTTTACTATTTTAGTGATAACAAAGTTGACAGTAATAATATTGATTAATGTTGATAGTATTCATAACAAATAATAGATTGAAACTATTTTAGGTTTGCAATTATGCAAAGTGGTATTTACAATATTATGTTTGTGTTTATTATATTTTTCTGTGAATGGCATTTAAAACGAATGAATTGATCCGATCGGTATATGTGTATAGTATGCACATATATGTAATATATTACATATATTTATTTTTCGATTTTTTTAATTTAAATTTTTTTATATTTCCGTCAGTCCCTTCCATGTGTTCGTGCCACTGATCCAGACATTTGCTATAATAATATGTTTATAATTATAGTGTATGAATATTATTGCTATTAAAGATAGAAATTCATATAAAACTTACCGCTTTTTCGAATATAAACCACATAACGGCGGATGTTAAAAACGCATAAAATTAGTCGGCCCGAAATCGTAATTAATATAGCAGTCTGTTCGGTAGAATAAGCGTGCGTCGTCTCGTTGTTTTTAATATTTTATGTGGGTTCCATTTTTATTTTTTCAAGTGATATTATATAGTGCCGCTGAGATTATAATAATGTCCTGTGGGGGATTGGTCATAATGCATGCAATAAGTAAAAAAAAAAAAATATAAAAAATACCACAGTAACGACTACGTCGTGTATAATATATATATATATATATATATATAAGTCGTTTCATGATAGTTATTCAGAAGTTTTTATTTTATTTTATTTTTTATATATAGATACATAATGTACTTTGGTTACAACCATCGTAACCAGCATCGCGTCCAAGTAGTTAGGCGCACTGAGAACAATAAATTACAAATATTCATAATTAATAATACGAGATAGAAATACAGAGAGAGTGAGAGATAGAGTCGTAATTTTTTGCCCCAAAATCTCGGCTCGGATCCGATTTCTGACTTTTTTCCTCCTTTTCCTCCTCCTCCTTCTACTCTAACGACGATATTTATTTCTTTATTCATATCGTAAGAACTTTATATAGGTAGGTAGGTAGGGTATACAACTATTCAAATGTCAATCGAAAAGTTTAGTTAAAATTTTTTTTTTAATTTCTTTATGATCGAGATATTTTTTATGAAATTTTCTGAAAACATTATTCGAAAAATACCTCTCTATAGATTTCTTTAAAAATATTGAAAAAATATCTATCTTAATATTCTTTACACCACCCCGAGTTCCCTACATTTCATGTTTTTAGTCCCACGAAAAAATAACTGGCTAGGGAAAGAGATACTCTACGATAAGAGCGATTAATTGTAATATTTTTACATAGGAAGTTTAGGTTGATTTTGAAATTAAAAATATTTTAGATTTATACATAACATTGTTCAAGGGTGGATATAAATGCCTTTCACCTTTCAGAAAAAATAGAGTAAAACGGCGCGTAAAAAATAGGTTGATGACCTTTTTTTTTTATTTTTTCCCTTATAACTCATAAATTACCCCTCTCGTTCAGAATCTCTGTATCTGACTCTGCCATTAAAGAAACTATTTCTCGAGTATAGAAAAAAATCTAAATGATCGAATCATCTATGAAGCCTGTAGGAATATATTGATTTTTACGTCAAAATTTCCTGCGAACTTATACTACTGCTGTTTAAAATATTTTAATAAATAGGTTATTTGATTATTTTTGAAGCATTATATATACAGTTGTTCTATTTTCCTAATATTGGCTCTTTTCAAAATTTAAACAATTGTTATTCCTTTATATAATGTTCCATCTAGTCCGTCTAGAACATTTAGACGAGTTACGCTGAAATATATTAAAAAAAAAAAGGGGGGTTCTCCATTCTCCTACACCCCCTCCGTTAAATCAAATACTTCTTTGCATTAACATGTAGGTATTTTATCTCCCAATCGTGCATATATACATTCCAATTTAAGCATATTTCACGGTTTTCTTAAAGTATGTAAATGTCAAACAAAAATCAATTCTCATAGGTAGCGTAACACGCGATAATACACACACGGACCACGCGAATATCTGCATACCCACGAGCGATATTATACTGCAGCGGCGGTGGATATACCATCTACCCGGTAACCGTTTATCGAATTTAAATTCGGTGACGTACGTCACGCCCCCCACCCCACTCAAAGGATTGAATTTTTTCCATCCCTTCAACTTGGCTATATACAACCATTACTCGGGACTATCCTGCCTCTCCTATCCTGCAGACGCGTGTTATCCTTCTCTCGCGATCTCTTCGTCGTCCGTCACCCCCGATTTCTGACTCCTATATCCATCCCCCCCGACCCTGTGTACACGGTCGATTGGTCCGTGGTTCTGGCCACCACCCGTCCCCACTTTAGGGACGTTCGGACGGGGTTGTTTTAGTTTTAGTTTTTTTTTTTTTATCTAGAAATTGTGTTGTCAGTGCTAGTTTCCGGCCCGGTGATGAATGGACCCTCAAGGCTAACCATAATTTTTAGACTGTCTCTTGACCCCATCCCGCATCGTCTTTTCTTTCACCTGCTCACCTAACCTTAAAATCCATTCCGCTCTCGGCGTACGCGTACGCGTGCTCTCCCACGCATACAAACACGGCGAAATCGCGGAATAGCATGGCGTACATTCGACTTCTGAATATTTTAGATAAATCTCGAATCCGAGCCTTTTCAAACTCCCCCTCGATGGGATCAGCAAGGGCCGTATATTATATGACGTACTTACTACATATACGCACACACTGTTGGTCACCACTTTCGCGGTGGCATATTCAGGATTTTCCAAAGGGAAATGACGGTTTGTTTGTATTGTATTTTGCGTGGAATGGAACCACCAGTAAACCTATACAGCGCGTTATTTTATAGTCGTTTTTTTCGTTTGAAGAGAGACATTTTCGATTTTGATGCATATTAATTAAGTGATAATATATTATATCAGAATAAAAGAAATAATTGATTTTATTTCATAAAATTAAGTGCAAAACAATTATATTCTAATTCATAAAATTAAAAAGACAATTAATAATGAGTCATTAATAGGTAGTGGTTTAAAAAAGTGGTTTATAATGGTATAAATATTATATTTACAATTTAATTTAATTAATTTAATAAAATGCTCTGATCAAAAAAAAAAATAGATGTAGTATAAAAAATAACAATATGTACAAGTAAAATTAATATAAATATATTAAAAAATAAAAATAAAATTTTATATAAAAGAAAATGTGCCAAGAATATTCGTAAAAAGATTATAGTCAACTATTAGTTACGACTGTAAGTCATCATTAACAATTAAAGTCACAAATGAATAATAGAAAAAAAAAGGAATACATAGAAAATACGAAAATTAATAAACAGAATACCTACAATATATTATAAATAATAAGAGCAAATTATTAAACGATGACTAGTAATAACATAGATATAATAAAACAACTGTTAGAAAATTATGTGTCGTTGTCTAATATCAAATAATATGTAATGGTAAATATCATTATCTTTAAAATGTGTTTGTATGTTAAAAATATTATTAAAACTACTAGCTTGAGTGCAACACCTTCTGGGTGTGACACCTTGTAAGTGTGACTATTTTTTAGTTTAACAACTCAAATGGAGATAACTTTTAAGTGCAATTCGTATAACTTGGCTCATGTATTTTATCCAGATCCGTAATAGTCGCTGACTGGGTTTTTTTTGGGAAATAATACTGTTAGTTAATTAATTTGAAAATATTCTACTTACGGTAGAATCTCTCTTTTGCTTTCTAGAAAATAGTCCTTCACCTTTAAATTGTATTTATTGAATTATAGGTTGACAATGTAGATAGGTAATTCAAAAATTTATCGAACTTACTATTCTCGGGTTTTGTTTTACTTCATTATAAATATAAATATAAAATACTGAATTTATATATTTATATATATTTTTAGTTATTTACTATTATTAAATATTTTTCTATTTTGAAATGTATACTATGATTACATTCTAATACATGCTTAGCAAAATTAGATTTAAGGAAAATTTTCAATTTAATTTCTGAAAATATGTTCTTTGCAACGAATTTTGAAACTTTTACTAGTTTTACTATATTTTTCAATGTAAGATTAATTGCAACGCCATAATTATTTTAATTAATATAAGGCTTATTTTAAAATTTTTTGGATTCATTGTTTATAGTTTTAAAGGTGAATTTTACATTATTACTATAATTTTTATTTAAAATATTAGTAAATTTACCGGATTTGAATTTTTACTAGGTAGTATATTAATAGGACTATGTAAATATACTTTAATTTACTAGATATTGTTTATATCAAGATTATTTTTAATTCCTATGTCACAAATTATATTGAATTCATAATTAAATTTTTTTGGGGAACACGTTCGAGTCTATATAATATGTATAATATGGAATAAAAATAAGAAATTTTTGTGTAAATGGATGGTAACAATCACTTGAAATTATCGTATCACTTTGAGTGAGTTTTCTATAATTTATTTTTTTTATATATATTATTGTTTTTTAATATATATTCATTTTACATATATATATTATTATTTTTAATAATATATATTTATGTTGAATGGTATACGTTTAAATTGAGAATTTCGCAAATATTAATACACAATTGGTAGTTTTATATTTTTCCACTAGATTTCAGCACTAAAATATATTTCAGAAAAATACGAAAACTTTTTGACTAAAAACAAAAATAACACGGAAACTGTTATAATAAGTAATAGAAACTTGTGATTACAACAAAAATTAAAAATTATTTGTATTTATTTGGCTACTATTGCACTTTACGTTTCAAATATAATTTATATTTATTTGAAACTAGTATATTTATACAATAGATATTTTTTGATTTTTTAGTAGGTAATGATAAACAATATCAAATTAAAGTTTTTGATTCTCTGTAACTCATTCAAAAATAATATAAATATTGGTTCATTCCAATTTCAAAATATATACCAAAATCAATTAAATTAATGAGTATAAAAAAGTACTTTATCAAACATTGGTGGTTTAGAAACTTTTAGTTCTGAGCCAAAAATAACAGATAAAATACTGCAGTTAGTACAGTTATATTATATTCCATCTATTATTATCAGTAATAAATTAGTAAGTATTATATAAAATATCTACAAAAATGCGATTAAAGAATATTGTTTTATAAAATAATAATTTAAAAATCAGAAAGTAAAAGTAAAAAGTATATTAAAGTGTTTCAAAGTATTAGGTATGTAAAAATGATGGTGGCACCTAGGTGTGCCCGCAGAAAATTAGCTCAGTGGGTGCAAAATGTATTTCAACCTTAAACCCTTATTATTTAGGCTAAATATTATCAATCACTCTTAACCCTCAACACGCAAGACCTAGTCACCTAAATAGTCACCATAAAGTCTTATCTTTCCTTGATACGGAGTACCAGAAACCGATAAGAACTAAACTAGGGGTGCTGGTTGATGCGAGCAAGAAGGTTTTATAAATAAAATCAAAGAGATAGTTAATTTATTCAAATTTTTTACGTGTATTAATTATTTTAAGTGATTAACCTTACTGATGACTTGGTACGTACACGGAGTCCAAAATGCTATTACTAACATTGATAAAACGCTAGCGACCAATATTTGACTTAAATTCAAGTAAATATTATTTCTTGAAAGTTACATATTTAAATTTTCCTGTGTCAGTAAAATAATTAAAATTTAAACAAACTTTTCAGTTTAAAACAATGATAAAATGCACAGAAAAAAATGTTTAAATGACAATAATTTTTGGTTAATGGTATCGCCAGGAAATCTATTATTTTTTTTACCATTTAGACCTATATGCCATAGAAGTATAATAATTTGGTTTTAACTTTTAATGGTATACAATAATAATTTGAGATTGTCAATATTTTTTTAGGATATTATGGAAATCGATAGCTGATATTATAATTTGGAATATTTTTAAATCTTTTAAATATTACTTATTTTAACACTTTCTGATAAACAAATTCCACAATATTGTAAAAAATGGCTTGTAAAATTACATTTTTTTTTTTTATAGAATTTGTACTATTACCTAGTTGGTATATCTATTAAAATTAAATGGTATTTTTTCAGAAAATTATACATTAATATAAATAATTATATATATCATATAATAATATAATTTAATAAATAAATATTCAACATTTTAGAATTTTCCACGTAATTCAAATATCAAAATTTTTTTCAATATCCTAGAAATGAAGCTCAAATATTTGTTCAGAGCTCAAATCAAATTATTGGAAGTATATGTTTACCGAATTTTGTTTTGCTTTTATATCTAAATCGTGAACTTCTAACATCTCTAAGAGAACTCCACACTGTTCATTTTTAAGGGGTTCAATATAAGCAATTTTTAAGAAATATTAAAAAAAAACATTAAAATGTAACAATTAAAAAAAAAAAATGCTAAAATACATTTTAAAAGTAATTTAAAAATAGTTCCATACTCTCATCACATTTTATTGTTATATAATCAAGACATACGTTCAAAAACATGTTTACATACAAAATATATAAAAAGTAATTTTTAAATAACTTTAGAGGTAATACAATATTATAAAATGAATGAATGACAATATTTTGGAGAAAATATTTTCGGTGTTTCACGATACTCTAATTATAATATTTTATGTACAAACGACATTATTTTTTACTATTTTAGAAATTGATTTTTTTAAAAACGCCGATAAGATCGTCTCCAAAATATTGTTCTTTATATATTTATATATTTGATAATTTGTGTTTTAATCCTAAATTCATTTTAAGAGATAATTTTTTTTTTTTTTGTGTACATATTTTATAGGAACAAATAAAAATAATTGGTGTGGCATCCTTTTACAAATTGCCATTTCGGGTATAATAGTATGAAATAATACAAAATAACATTTTTAAGTTTTAAAATAATTAAAATATGGATATGTTTTCAATAAAACAATCAGGTTAAAACTTTTTAGATTCTGAGTTCATATATGTTTTTATATAAGTTTTCTAATGACTTGACTTTTTGAAAAATAAATTTTATATCTATTATGATTTTTTTGTTATACAATTCATCATACAGTTCACTTTTATTTTTTTCTCAGACGTTATCTTTATCGTGTTTTTAGACTCATCCTGAACGTTCAACGACCGCCAATAATAATTACCTAACAATGTAAAATCTAAAGGTAAACATTTTACACTACATAATTTACAAAATAAAATTATTATATTATATATAATAATAATTATATTTTGGACATAAAAATCCAGATTAAAAAAATCCCCCATACGTTCGCCTATCGCTCCCCCCCCCCCATATACATTTTTTTCGTACCATTCCACCTCTTTTATAAATATCATTTTTTAAAACTTTTATTCGTTTATAATATATTATACAATCTAAAGTGCTTTTGTTGTTTAGTCGTTTACAACATATCTAGTTATATTATATATTTGTCAATATGCATTTTATACTTACACACAAACATTTTACTTTATTAAAAATTGATAAACGTAAATAGTTTTTCATATTATTATGTACTATTCCTATACGCCTTATAAAGCGTTCAAGTATTACGTAAGCGTCTAGGGGGAAGGGGGGGGTCTGTCGTATGCTGACATTTGCTGACAAGGGGGATGGGGGGCTTAGAACCATGCTGACGTCAGCAGTAATACAAAAAATAATAAAAATTTGTAAAAAAATAATTCAAAATATGTAAAAAAAATTCAATAAATATGTAACAAAATTTTTCATTTTTTTTTAACTAATTCGCATAAAATTCGGAAAAAAATATTAACTATGTACCTATATATAGATAGGTACTCCATACAGAATGCGATGCTTAACTATAGCGTGGTTCCGTGGTGGAACCAGTTATTGGCACGTGAAATCCATTAAGATAAACTATAATCATCGTCGTCGATGACGCGTGTAAGAATAATATTGATATCGGCATCGTTATCGGACACATTGCCACATTTTTTTTTTTATTAAATAGAGGGGGGATGTCGGACATATGTTGACGTAATTAAGTAGGGGGAGGTCTGACATTTGCTGATATTTGCTGACAAGGGGGAAGGGGGTCTAAAAAAAGACAAAAATGTGCTGACGTAATACTTGAACGCTCCCCTATACCAAATTTTTTCCTAAATACGCCATTATTGGCCTATTATCATGGAAAATTGACACAGGTGGAGAGTGGGGAGGGGGGGGTATTTTATGTCTTTGAAGTGTGACGGAGGCGTTTTTTTCTCGGTAATTCAAGTCTGGCCCGGAAAAATACGACCATCATCAATCATCCAAATCAAGATACAATTTTACTTATTTATACGGTCTCAGCGCTGCGCAGCTTATTGAAAATCCGACCATATGATGCGTTAAGGCCGTTTTGCTGTTGCCGAAGTTTCATCTACACATGAGTAGGTACACATCACAAATACATATTATTATAATACGCCTTGCTCTCCGATAATTTATACATACACTACGTAATGTGAATTGTATGTACTTAAACACATTACACCGTATTGTCATTATACTGGACTTCTGCTACTCGTTTTTCAATGTTTTAATATCATTCGATTTGGAAATTCAACATATTCTGAACACTGCACATGCGAAATACTCGTAAATTTACTATAGTGTTTCGTATAACTTTTACATATCATAATATCATAACACGTCAATCACCGTATTTGAAAATAATAATTTTCTTTCCCTTTCATGATTTTGTCGATTAAATCCGTCGAAAATAAAGAATGGATAGGCCACCGCCGCCATATCACGATACAATAGAGCAAAGCGAGTTCTATTTTTCCACGAGCATCTAAAACAAATCAACATCGGGACTATGGAGCCGCGATTCCCCACTTTATCCAGCCGGGACAGATGTACCTATCAGTTTTATTAAGTGTCTATTTATATTTTTATAAAACTACAATTTTCTATTCTATTTTATTTTGTATCTCGAAGTCTCGTCTTAATCCATATAATATATAAAACTTACAAAAATAAAAAAATAGATTTATTTCAAAATGAAGATAACACTTTGTAGAAGGACATTCAAAATCCCTCCTAGTCTTCCATTATACAGTACCTATGTATCAAATGCATAAATAATATTTTAATACATAAATATTTACAGAGAAAATGAGACAAGCACATTAAAAAAATATTGGTATACTTATACTGTAATTTTGAAATTTAAATATTTGATTTTTTGATAAAAAGTTTTCGAGTTAATATGAATTCTATCGAATATTTGATATTAGATGATAAAAAGTCAATAGGTATAATATAAAATATTCCTAACAAATTTTCAGTCGTAAAAGTTGATCAAAACCATATAATTGACTACAAAAAATGGTGGCAAACATATGTTACAAAAAAAAAATGTTTAAGTAATACCTCATACCAGAAAAATGTACAGGGAGCTAATAAATCATCATTTGCTTTATCATCTTATCATCACCTCACTCTTTCATGTTCCAATAAAAACGAAATTAAATGTCATGAATTTATAAATACGTTGGTTGAACATACATTTCGTCTTTGAAATTCCACAACGGGCTTTTTATTTCCAATCGAAAAAACACACAACGGAAAATTGCCAATCAACGAAAAAAAGTTGGAAGATATCAAAAATACATTAAAATTTATCTCGGAGAAGTATATTGGATTTTGGAAACCAATAAGTGAATGGCCTTCAAAATCTGATGAAAATGTATTAGACTAAAAATGTAATGACAAAAATTATTATATATATTTGGTAAAAATAAATTGATGAATATAAACAATATTTTGCATATTTTGATAGTGTTTCTCTCCCTACATCAATAAATAAGATATGAAAAACCCCGGCTATTTTTTATTGTCTATCGGAACCATGTAGCATTATCTCTAAAGTAGACGTTCGTTATATTCTTAATGACCCATTAATTAAAATAAAAATACAATTTTCGTGACTTATCTTCTATTTAGGTTCTAGCGAATTTTAAATTTTTCGCTCATCACGATTTATACATATAGTTTAGTAGTATACAATTATTTAATGATAAATTCTATAGTTTATAAAATAACAGTGTTTCAAATTGATTTATTTTATAAAGAAAATACAGAAAACGAAAAACGTCTATATTCCCATCCACACTACGTTGTATAGTCACAATCATCATGGAGTCTTCAGATCTATGTAATTATAGTCTATCTTTAGCAAGCGGATTTTGGTGAATATGCAATCACAATCTAAAAATAATAATAATTACAAATAAATTTTAATATATGTTATATTATTATTATAACAAATTTCAAGATTTATTACAAAAATATATTATATAACATTATTCAACGTATTCTACAATAAAGGTTGGGATGGTGGAACGCGTTATTAGAAAATTAAAGAATAAAGTTTATAAACATTTCACAGCTACACGTTCATGGAATTGATATAATTCATTAACTAACTTAATACTAAATTACAATAATCCAGTACATAGAACAATAAAAAATGTACTACATTCGAAGTTCGTTTAAAACCAAATATGCTTAAATTAAATACAATACAATTTAAAAATAAATTTATAAAACAAAAATTTTAAATTTATGATAATGCTCGAATATCTAAATATAAACATAATTTTAATTAGGGTTATACACTGAATTAGATAACGAAAGTTTTTACTATTTCTAAAATCTTAAATACTAATCCAATAACATATCAATTAAAAGATAGTTAAAATAAAAATATTTTAAGTTGTTTTTAGAGGAAGAAATTAAAAAAACTGATTTGAACAATACTTTTCTTGTAGAACGTGTTTTTTAAAAAGACAGGTGTAAAATATATGTTAAATGGTTAGCTTTTAACACTTGTTTTAATTCATGGATGAATGTTGATTATATTTTAAAATATAGTTTGTTTTTTTTCATTATTTTACTAACTATCATTTTATATTACATATACATAGGTATATATATATATATATTATCTATTCTTAATAAATTTTATCATAATTTCCACTTAGAATGAGTTTATTAATAGATTTAGAATATGCAAAGTGTTGATTAAATTCATAGTATAGTATGGAATATTTATATTAGGTGTGACTTGGTTAATATAATCAGCTAAAATTTGTATATGTGGTCTAGTTTTATATGTTTATTAATAATGTATTTTTTTTACTCCTTTAGCATTTTTAAATTTCAGTCCACCTACAAAGTAAACATACAATTTCGGACGTAATGAAACAAATTCTGTTATAAATATACTTTTAAGCTCATCTTTAAATAATCCTGGTTGATTTTTTCATTCCTTACTATAGCAAAAATTATTTATCGATCAATTAGAAGTATCAAAGTATTGTAGTAAATCATATCGTAAATCATTAAAAAAGTTATCTGTTTTAATACTACCTATATATTAATGAATCTGTATTCATATATAATAATTAGATGTTTTTATCGCGTATTTGTTTTTCATAACATTATAATGAAAATTATATTAATTATTTTAGATAATGTCTAAGATAGAAAATTCTATATAATTTGGTTTACCTACCAAATTTAATTGTACTTTTTATTCATATGAATTGCTATTAAATTATTTGAATAAATAGTTTGATCTTTAAAATTAGGTTTAGACATACCTATATCTATGGGTAATTTTATCTGTTTGAATTTTTCAGCATTAGTAACATAAAGAGAAAAGATATTTGTTATCAAAAACTAAAAACATCAACTGAAATATTATTAACACGTTCGAATTTTTTAAGCTGTTTAATCAGTGTTGGGAAATCAATACATTTAAAGTTTAAACTGTTTTCTTTATGATAAATTAAAATAACTTTAGTTAAATTAAATTTTATTATTATATTTATTATACTTAGTGAAAATTGTATAATTAAAACATTTTCACCATGGTTTTTATGTTTATAATAGCTTTTTATTTTCAATATATTTAGGTAATCTGAAATATGTAGACCCTGTAAGCAAATTTATTTTATTTGTTCTTAACTGTAAATAATTCTATAGTTTTAGGGACCAACCAGATCCTTTTATCAAAAAATTAGATTCCTCTTCCAAAAGTCTATTAAACATATTATTTAAAACATTTTTAATATTAGAATTTAAATAAACGTTAATATTCGAAGGTTTTAAAGGTAATGTTATAATTTTCATTCATTAAAATATTCTTATATACTCAGTCAACAAATAAATTGAATTTACAAGGGTATTTAATATAAATTTCTTGTAATTTTAAAAATAAAAAAGGTTTAGCTAAATCTAAAAATTGTTTTAAATTTAAAATTTTATCATTATTTAAGAAAAAAAAAATATTTTAGAAGTTTTTCGATATCGTTCGATTTCTATTAACCCTTTTCAAATCATATTAATTCGTGAAGATTTCGTTATACGTATTTTATCTATTATTAAAATTAATGTAATATGAAAATTAGTTACCTAGTAAAATTAAGTAATATCAGAATTAATCTATTGGACCGAAAATTACTCGAATTGCATACTCTATTGTACATTGTGATAAAATAGAAGCTAATTGTGCATTTTCAGACCATTTGTATAAAGGACAACGACAATTGTAACGTTTTAAATTTTGAAATCCTTTATATACCTTAAAATCCTATTGCATCTTTTTGAATTCTAAAATCACTTAATCGAGCAATTCTAAATCCTTCTTCCAAATCATCTTCCAAAGGATAAATATAAATATATTATAATATACCAAACGTTAAGCCAGCACCTACTTTTTGGTTAATATTTAAAAAAAATATCAATACCACTAAAATAAAATGGTAAATCAGTTTTTTTCAATATAAATATATAAAATTAAAATACCTAAATTAAAACAATCATCAAATCTATCTATAATAACTTGTTCAACTGTTTCTCTAGAATAATTCAATGGGTTGTCTAAAATGCTCCGAATATTAATTCTAACTCTTTGTCTCACCTCAATATCTGAATTCTGGTCTTTTCTAGGATTTGTTTCATTATCTGAATCCTGGCATGAACTGATTGTAATTGATGCAAATGAATGAAGCGTTTATTCGTGTAGGTCTTACAATAGCTATGTTATTAGTAGTACTCATCATATGGTTTACTTACCTCACAATTATTATCTAAACCTAAAACTTAATAAATTATATTATAGTATTATTATTATTAACATGAGTCTGTTAACAACGCTTTAGACTATTAGCCTATGGTTCTACGTGAAACAAAAATAATATTTAAATTATTTAGGCATAACTAATGTCATGAAAAATAGAACAACTTTATTGTAAAAATGAAAAAAAATAAATTATAATAATAGAATTATCAATTATTATTATAGGTAGTACAAATGTGAAATTATTTTAAATATATTATAATTGAAATATTATTTTATGAATTGTGAAAAATAAATACATACTTATATGGAAACTTGTAAAATATACAATATTTAGACATTTGTATTATATGGTTTGAATCATATAATAAATTGAAAAAATGTGTATGATAAAAATGCAGGGAAAATATAATATTCGAGACTGTCTGTAATTACCATTTTCCCCGTATAAGAAATTACAGGGGAATTGGAATGATTGTGACCCATGGATTTTAAAAAATTTTGTCTGTGATAGAAATGCAGGGGAAATTGAAATATTCGAGACGGTCTAGTATTCACAATTATACCTGTGTAAAAATTACAGGGGACAATATAATAATCGAATCGCTCTAGTATTCACGATTTTACTTGAGTAAAAATTACAGGGGAAAATATAATAATCGAGACGGTCTAGTATTCATAATTTCACCTGTGCCAAAATGACAGGAAATTGAAATATCGGAGACGGTCTAGTATCCGAGATTGTGGCTGTAAAATTTACGGGGAGATTACCGTCCATTTTATGTACAATTTGCCGCTTGGAACTGTTGGAAGTACCGTGAAAATTTTTGTGCAAATAGGGAATTAAATGAATTACAGCTAAAACTGATGTAGAATAGCCCACTTGTACTTGAAAATGTTTAGTTTCTAGTAGTTCAGAACATACAAATCATTACTACTCACTTCTATTTTAAAATCTTTATTTATTTGTAATAAATATAGGTATATTATAAATTGCCATTTTATCGTTTGGTACTCGTATTCAAAACAATATAAATCACTAGGTACCTACATATCATAAAATAACATGTTTCTATTTGAAGGCAGTTCTTTTGTTTCTTACAAAAGTCGAAATTTTTTAAAATTTATTGTCACATTTATTACATTTCGTAATAAAATATTGACAATTAGTCCAAATAAATTAAAAATCCCTTATAAGTTAATATACCACTATGCGCGCTGTCGCGCAAGGACTGCAAAGATCAGAGGTGAAGGCGTTGTTGAATTAATCATATTATTATAAATTATTTACATCCTGCATGTGTAAAGTCAATGATTTAATATGTTAATAATTAAGTGTCATTTCAGTTAGTGTAAACGTTGTCTTATGTCGATTTTAAATAATTTATTCATATACGCACTATTTGTGTAACGTGGGATCAAAATCAAAAGGATTTTTAACCCATTAAACTTAGTTATTAATGTTCTATAGCTTAAGTTCATAAAAATCTGTTTTAGAGTATTATTTATAGAGTTACAGAGGACCAAAAGATGCTAAATCGAATCAAATTATAAAACTGTTAGCTTATCGTCATCTAAATAGAACTTTTTGGTTTTAAAATAATACATGAGAACATAATAGTGCTATCTACATAATATATATTAATAAAAACCAAATAAAGCTATCTTAAAAAAATTCAACAAACTATGTAATAATAATAGGACCTTAAAATTATCGTCCCACTGCCCGCTGTCACACACTCACGTGTTATCATAATTATTAATTAATTAATATTATAGTTTTATTGTTATTTTTTTATATTACATTGTGTATAGTATATTATATTTTTATTTTTTGACTTTTCGAAATCTATATTATGTAATAGCTGTCTATATGAAGTGTAATTTATCTTAAAATACACTTCAATAATTATTAACACCTATTTTAAATATTAAGTACATTATTAGTTATTTATTTATAGTTTAAGAATATATTTTTATATATTCATTTTCTTTCTATAAATATCTTTCTGCTTATATTTATAAATTTTATTTACTAAGTACATACATCATCAGTGCCGGATCTAGAGAATTTGTCACCCGGGGCAAAAAATAAGTGTAGAGCCTCTTTTTACATTTTAATAAGCAAAAAAAAAAAGGTCATTCGTCAATTCCTATTAAAAATTAAGTGATCAATGGGATCATAAACGGGACGAAAAGTTTAAATATTTTTACATTTTGCACCCCAGCACCCCATCATAATGGCGCCCGGGGCAAGTGCCTCGGTTCACCCCCTCTAGATCCGGCACTATACAAATCAATAAAAAAGTAAATATATACATTTTAATCTGTAATGTACATCATATATATTTTTTAAAGTTTTTTTACTAATTTCATTCTTCCACGTGAATAGACAGCATACATTTTAGTAAAGCCTGTTCCGTACACGACAAACATATTATATGAAAAATTTAGTTTTGATCGGCCGAACATTACTATTCCGTACAAGCAAGCAAACTTTGTGAAATAAATATATATCCATTAGAGATAGATGATAGTCCTATAAAAGATTTAAATCTTATATTTCCTGAATATTGTATTTCCATTTTCCGATAATATATCGATGATGCTTGGATAAAACTACGTGCCAAGTTAATAACTTTAAAATATCAAATAGGTATTCAAATACAAATTAGAAGAACATTTTCACAAATTTCAAAACTTAGCACGTTTTTTCCGAGTACCATCGATTTATTCCCACTAAAACCAAACATCATGAGTCCTTTTATTCTTGAGTTCTGATTAGTTTTTGTCTTGGAAATTTTTGCGCCGACTTTGACGTGCCTATTCGTATAAATCGTATTTTATAATGATAACATGTGTTTCTCTAATTTAAGAATTTTATATTTCATTAAAAAAATATGTACCTGTATGTATAATCATAGACAAACATATTATATATTTCAATTCGAAAAACACATTTGTTGGAATAATAGTGTATTCAGTGTTGCAGACACTCCGCCGTATAGCTTGTGTCGATCGTGTATATACCTGTTATGTACTGTTATAGAATAACCAAACTGACGTTTTGACATCCATAAACTTTCATGAACGTTGCTTTTACCATTTTTAAAATTCCAAATTGTAATACGGAGCTCGTTCACTTTCGAATGTCAAGTAAAAAACATTTGGACGTGTCAGAATTTGTTTTTAATAAATAAGAAAAAAAATCTACGCCATTTAATTCTACATAATATATACTATAGAGATTATTTTGTTTTTTAAATTATGAACAGATATTACATAAAGTATATTATTAATGTTTTTTACTTTTAATACTGGAATTATATTTAGGCGAGTAAACTGTTATGCATATAATTTAAGTGTTGGTCATCTCATCCGAAATTATCGTATAATAATAAATAAATAATGGCTAAAAAAAATTAATAATTATTTATTTTTATGTACGATTTATTAATATTAACATATTATGTATATAATTGAACTAACATTATATAATCGTGGTAGAACTGAGATAAACTTAATTATTTGTATCGACATCATTTATCGTATATGTTTAGGATTTTATTCTTGTATAAGAATTATTTGAATTTTTAATTTAACCAGTAGAATTTACATAATGCTTTTCAGGATATTGCTTGTCAAGGTAATAATTCCGATTATTAAGTTCATGTGTTTAGTTTTTCAGTTCAGGAATTGTATAATACTATGAGTATAATATGCAGAGTGTATAGAATAAGGCATGGCTATATGAATTGGGAGAGAAGTGATGGTTTTGATGTGTGATATGAAGATGCAATTTAGGGGAAAAGTATATTTTTAGAAAATTGTAGTGAAACCAGCGATATTGTATATAGATCTGAGTATTGAGCATTAAATAAATGAGCCGGAAAAAAAAGAAGTAACAGGAATGAGAATAAGTGGAAAATGGTTAAAATGTTAAAACGTGTAATTATGGATGAATTGAAAAAAGGAAGAAATGGACCAAAGAAAACGTGATTAGAGATTATTAACAACTGATTACTATGAGACTCTATTTGGGATCTCACGAATCACTCTTCTTACAATGACATTTTATTATAAACTTTTAAAAAATGATAAAGAATATTTTGTTGTTGTTTGATTTGAAAATTGTACATATAATTATATATTAGTGCTCTAAGTCTACAATACGAATTATTTATCGACGTAGCACTACTGTGTCTGTTGATATTGACGTGATTAACTGGATAGTTATTTGA
Source organism: Pemphigus obesinymphae (assembly GCA_025469235.1). Lineage (NCBI taxonomy): Eukaryota > Metazoa > Arthropoda > Insecta > Hemiptera > Aphididae > Pemphigus > Pemphigus obesinymphae. The sequence goes on from JAIPRL010000625.1 coordinate 37,395, forward strand.
ATAAAATAATTGAACACTTAGCTAAAAAATTTAATAATTTATTTCACTAAGGTAAAATGTATAATATATAAAATATATTGTATTAAATTAGAAAAAAACACGTTTAAAATAAATAAAACAGGGAATGATTTTGCGATATGCGACAATATTACTTTGATGGGTAACGACGTAGGTACATAAGTCTAACTTATGAATCTAAAAGTTGGATTAGATCTGTAGAACTATAAACGTTTTACTTCTCTTTATATCGAGCCTAAATGTGGCATTCATTATTTCTGGCAGTAGCAGGGTTGGATTTAGTGGGGTGCGTGGGGGGTGTCACTCTCCTCCAAAGAAGTCGACCAAATGAAGTTCATTCCACAAAAATAAAAAGTTGATAAACTATAATTGTTTAGTTGGCAAAATTATGATTGATGACCTTTTTTCTTCTTCTTATTTTGCATGTTTAAATTTCAAAGACGTTTTTCCGTCGGTATTTTCGAGACACATACCCTCCCCCCAATAAATATTTCTTCGCGTCGGCTCTGGATAGTAGGAAAGGATGATCACGCAAACAGATTATTAACTACCAATCTGTTTACGTAAAAATGCACATTTGAAATAAAAATAAAATTTTTGATAAACACATTTGTAGTATATTAATAATATATTGTTGGTTCACTACGCATCTAAATATAGAATTTTCTTAGGTTTTTGGATTATAAAAACGTATGATCCTGTATTGGATTTCATGGCCGGAAGTTTTTAGTTATTACAGTGGAGTAGGTGAAGGAGGGAATCAGAGTGGGTAGTTGCCCCCCAAGTATGAAAAAGTCATACTTATGCCCTCTCGGATAAAATGAACAATCATCATCAATGTAAACATGTACAATTAATTTGTAACATATAATACTCAAAGATTACATTTTTGTAATTTATCAATTATTATCATTTTCCTATAGTATATATTTGAATTATAATTTTTTTTATATTAAACTGTATTCATATTTTTCACTTACTTATAGCACTTTATATAATAATAGATTTAATATTAGTAAGAACCAAAAAATGTTAATCTCAAAATAATTCTACAAATCATTCAATCTTATAGGATAATAAAATAATAATAATTAGGTATCCTATAATAGGATAGAAAAATTATCGTGCATTTTATCAATATCTAAAAATAAATATACCTATACGAGTTTTTAATTACTACATCTGAGTTAATTATTGATTTGGTTTACTGCCGGCAAAAATATGAAAATACATTATTTTTATTTTATACTTAATTAATTTTTATTCTGTATAAAATATATATATATATTGATAAATATGAAAAATATTGTATAAGTATAATACTTTATCAAATAAAGAATACAATTTTATTAAATAATTTATTCCATTAAAGTATTAAGACATGAAGTATTATATTTTTCACATATATTTTTACGTTTAACTGATTTTATACTTTCTTAGACATTTTATATACTTATTATATTTATATTAATAAATATATAATATATAAGTCTTAAATATTTGTACCCCCTAAAAGTAAAAAATAGTTCCTAAGCCACTGGGTTATTATTAAAATATCACTCAAACTAAGACTCTAAATAGAGTCTTAATAATATTCTTAATTATCATAATTTATTATTAATAATACCATATTAGTATATACATTTAACCTTGTATAAATTAATTTATTATTAAAATATCCATTTTATAACAAAATGTATAAGTAGGTTAATCTACAGTATATCATTATTGTAGAAATTCACTTTATTGTAACTTTAGTATTGTTCAAAATAGTTTAATATTACAGTCAATTTGTGGCAATCAAGTCAAGTTAAATTTATAGGTATGTGAAATAGATAAAAAGATTCAGAGCTCATTTGGATGGGGGGAGGAGTTTTTTGAAGAAGTGTTCAATTTCTTATTTCTATACAAACAAAATCATAGATAGGTGCTGTATATTTTATAAATAGATTGTATAATTTTGTAAATTGATTAAGCCTGACAAAATAATTTTCTAAAAAGTATATACCTATCGATGCATGTCTAAATACTCTACGTAAATATTATATATTCTTATTATTCAATATAATAATTAAATAACATAGGTTATTGATGTAAACTGATAATATTATATATAATAAATATTTATTTTGACTGATTTGAATGTTGGGCAATAGAAAAGGAAGATGGAAAAGAGAATGTTAAGGTGGATGAGTGGAGTGACTAGAAAGGACAAAATATGGAATGAGTATATGAAGTAGTATAGGAGTAGCTTCGATAGTTGAAAAATAAGGGTGAATAGATTGAGATCGCTTTGGCATATATTAAAGAGAGAAGATACGGATGAGGCAATAAGATTAGTAAAGAAAATGTATGTTGATGGAATGTGGTGACGAGGAGAAATAGGCGGAGGTAAGTGCAGAATATGCGGGAGATAGAGTTAAGTGTAAGTGTAGGATTAGGGTGGCTGACTCCAAATAGTTGTGAGAGAAGGAAAAGGAGGAGAAAAAAAAGAAGATTAGATATATTTTGATTAAAATTGATGTTATTTTTGGTTATAATGTGACACGTGTAACTAGTTTTAAGGTTTTTGCTTTTTGTGTGATTATAAAACGAAATTTTACTATTCCATAATTTTAAAATAATACCCGCCCAAAAAAATTTAAATAAAAATATAGCTAATCATAGTAGGTATTTATATACTATGGGTAAATTATAAACAAAAATGTAGTGCCAATCCTATAGTATAATATACACTTTAACACTTTATATACATAAAACATTTTTAAATATTTTAAATAAAGTTAGGTTATATTATATATATTATATTATTTTTTTATTTTTCCTGATTTTTTTTTTTTTTTTTTTGGGGGGGGGAAGGTCTTAACCACTAAATCCCACTAATAGTGTATACATTATAATTCAATGGGGGGGGGGGTATCAGTAATGCAAATAATAATTGTCTAATTGTCTAAAATACCTCTATTTGCTGTATCATCTTCCTATTTTCAATATTAAATTTTAATTTTAAAGAAAATACATTAGTTTTAATTAATGAGTTTTTAAGATAGTTATATCTCATTACAAAATATAAATTTCGAAAAAAATGACGACGCTATATCATAGATAATGATCTCGCATATACATTTGGTAATAGATTAATTTACTTTAATGTTAGAAATGACAGTTGTGATAAAAATTCTGAACGTAAATTTCGTATATTATCAGTAGGTTAAACAGAGACAGCAAATGTGGGTGTCACGTTCTCTTAAAAATGTACTATACTCAAAAATACTCTCTGATTTAACCATTGAAACCAATTTTATACAGTAGGTATACCTACTCATAATTATTATAATACTAACATGTTTATAAAATAAATAATAGGTAGGTATAACTAATTAAATAATATAAATAGAATAGATACCCATAATAAAAATGTTATCATAAAGCCGGTTTTAACGAATGTGTCAAAAGCTATAGAATATAAAATATTAGGTATATCTTAAAATGATATAAAATAAATGTATCATGTCAACAGCGAACCGTTTACTGGAGTATTTATTGAACTTTCAGAAAACAAAATATATAGATAAAAGTATAATTATTTATAATCACATGCAGGTACAAAAACACCGAACTTTCAGAATACTGTTTAATGTTTACTAATAAGAGAAAAAATTTTAGTAAATAGTAAACGTTTTTTGACATTAAAGTAATCGCTAAGACAACTTTTAGGAAACCGTGGATATATATTTTTCTGTGTATGACATTATCGTAACTTAGAAATAGGTATTGGAAAAGTAACTGTCATTAGAATATAAAAAAAATCATGAGGTGGGATCTGACCCATCACGCCCCTGAATCCCCTCACGGCGTTTGGCATCGAAGAGACGGTTATAGTTACGTGAAAAAAAATCCAAAGGTAGCTGATCCCATTCCGTGTGGAATGAGTGCGAAAACGAAAAACAATATACATTTCAAACATAGTTTTCAATCACGATTTTGTCACATTTGACGTTTATTTTATATAAATGGATTTTTTCGCAAGTAGTCATTGCGGGTATCTGGTATACCTATGCTTACGCAGAACGGCGCTGATGATTTCAAAGGAAACTCGAGGTTTTTTAATAGGTTTTCATTCCAAGAACATTAACGCCTTTTGCCAGAAGAAAAAAAAAGTTGATGTTAAAACGACGATACAGTAATAATAATAATAATAATAGGAGCAGAATAAATAGGTCGCAGTGCTGCGGAACGGCTATTAAAAATCCCCGTAGTATATATTTTCGGCGTATTTATTCGCGTTTATATTTTTAATCGAAAATGAAAAGTTTTTATATATATATATATAAACCAACAATCGAACACGTGGGAGGTATATGCATTATATATATATATATATAATACACGTATAGCTCGCGGTATTATTCCTAATCGATTGTTCCGACGGTTTTAGAAGGATGAACGGGGTTTTTTTTTTATCCCCCCTGTTTTTTTTTAACCCTCAGTCAGTTTTCCGCTCGACTGGATTACTAAATTGGATCTGGGGTGGATAATGTCTCGTAAGTAGAGATATACGACCGGTGGGGTGGGCAGAGGTGTTTAGCAGCGTTAAGTCTGCAGCGGGATTGGCTGCACGCTGACGGAAAGTACGGACCGGCGACAGAATAACTTGTCAACCGGTGGTTTTGTTGCCTCCGGGGACGGGGGGTACCGTGTAATCGTCCTGCCGGGTATAAAAATATACGACCATCATTGTTGAAAAAAAAAAAAAAAAAAAAACGATAATTTGTCCGTACACTGCAGTGACGTAGCCGGAAGGGCAGAGGGAATTAAGGGGTTCGAACGGTTGGCGGATCTAGATAAAAAAATATTGGCTATGCGGCATGCCCAGTCATGTAAAAAATTTTTTTTTTTTTCTGGAAGAAAGTGTATGTAATCAAACACCAAGGTAAAAAGTATTAAAAAATTTACAGCGAAAAAAAAAAGAAGTAAAAAAATACACGGTCCGAGAAGGTAGTAAAAAAATAAAAATGAAGAATACAATAAAAACAAAATGTCAGTATAGATAAAGATATACCTTCATGTTATCTGTGATGTCGGCCTGTAATTTTTTTTTTTTTCTAATCAACTCGATATTGACGGTTTATTTACGTCTGTATAGACGGTCATCTATATGACCGTAGGGCATCGAACATCGGGATGGTCTACGACCGTCATATTACCATTCACCATAGGCACGGGAACTGAATGGGCCGTTCCCATTTTCGGTCGATAACTTCCGTCAGGATGGTCCAGGACCGTTCCGAAAAGTACTTTGTGTTGTTAGGTATGTTATAAAAGTACCTAATGTGAAATAAAATTTGTTTTAAATACCTACTCGTACAGACATGTTTCGAACTCTAATATTTATGTTTATTAAAATGTTTAAAAAGTGCTTTGTAATTACTCCAAACAGTAATTATTGATTTGTATATTCTTAGGTTCTTCATCATGTGTCTCGATCTATGTTCACTTATGGTTAACTTATAATTTAACCGTACATTTTTCATGATGATATTTTTAATTGTAATTTGCCATGACCACGCAATTCGGTTTTAACGAATTAAATATTATAAAGACTTGGTTTGAACGGGATCAATTTTATCCGATTCGAAGGACCAATGTTTTTTATAGGATAAGTGTACTATTTTTTTATTTTGTATAAGCTAAATTATTTTCTGTGTTCATTATCGGTATATCAGTTAGGTATATGTTTTTATTAGTGTGTTGTGTTCAACTTGTATCTTGCAGCATTTACTTATTGCAAATAAACTAAAATACATGTAAACGATAAGGTTTATCTAAATAATTAATAGGTGTATCATAGTGACAATAACATTTATATTAATTGGTGCTTAGTACTCCACAGTGGGATGTTATTTATTTATATAAATAAACTGCAAGTAAATTAAATATTATCTTATTGTCATGTTAAGGAGATGTATTCTTTTTTTTTGACAAAATCAGTGAAAGAAAGATGAATTGAAATGCCAATGAAAAAAAATCGAGGTATAGCATATACTTATATACTATATATTTCCTCATATCTCGCTTATAATTCAACATCTCGTTTCTACCATTACATATAGATTACTTACTATATAGATACATAATATGATGATAATGATTACACGGTTATTGAGAAATAAAATACAAATTAACTTCTTATAAATTATTAGACAATATATTTAAATAATAATAATAATAATAATAATAGTGTACAAAACATGTTTATACGCGTGTGAATACGGTGACATTATAACAATGTATACATAAATTAATGTAATATAAAATTTATAATTTATATATTTTAGGTATATTTAGGTTTTTTAGGTATATATATATATTATTTGCAAAACGTACATAATATATATGTTTATAATAAAAACAATATAGTATATAACGAGGGTGGGATTACGTACACGGTCGTAGTCTGCAGTATAGGGTTAGAATTTTGGAAAAATTTCCAGAAGTAACTAACGACGTAACAATTATATTATTAGTAATAATAATAATAATAATAGTAATAATAATAATAATAATAATAATAATAATAATAATAATAATCATAATATTATTATTATTAATAATAATATTACACGCTTAAATTAAAGGCTAAATTTTAATTTTATTGAATTGACTTGGAAAACTTTTGTTTATGTAATATGAATATTGTATTGTCGATCGGAACAGTAGGTACTTGATCAGTATGATATATTCGCACCCTCCGTTCAGGCTTTTGACGATTTTTCCATTCTATACCGTTTTCGCGTTTTTTCGCATTTCTTGCCTATTGAAAATACAATATCGAATTTGTTATATGCGTCTTATATTATCTTAAATTCTGTATTCGTGTGATCAGAATAATAAGGTTTTAAATATCATATTTTTGAAAAAGTAATTATCACACCAAATTATTAAATTTTTTCTTATATAACAAGAATGAACCGATTCGCATCATTTATAAATGATATACTCATCAAAATAGGTTCTTAATCGATATGAAAATATCGCAACATTAGACACTTAAACATGCATTCCTGAACAAAATGAAAACATATCGATTTAAAAATGTAGTAATCTATTTGTTCTGACCCCGCGAATAATATTAAAATATATACTTACTGCGCTTGATCTTATCTTCAGGACAGTTCTGAAAAAAAATTTAAAAAAGGCGATTATTATATATTCCATAATATTATCATAGATATCATATCAGTTTCTCATTTGATTGGCAGTAGAATAAATTTTTAATTTTTGAATTTAAAATAAAGTATTATAATACGATCGTATATTTAAAACAAGTTAGGAAAGCCTATTTTCTCAAAAAATAACTTAATAAGCAGGAATTTTCATTTGTATATTAATCTTATAACCTATATTTTTGCAAATTTTTAGTATAATTTCAAATAACGTACGAGATGAATAAACAAATTTTAAAATATAATTTTTAAGAAACATTTTAATACAATTTTTCTACGTTATACCTATAACATAATAATGAATTTGCAAATGGTTGCTCAAAAAACAAATTATCATAGGTACCTACTAGTTACTGGGTAATCTACTAATATCAAAATTTTAACTACTGTTTTCATTCTGTCTATTTTAAAAGTTAACAAAATCTTCTGGAGTCAAAGTTATTTGAAAAAAATATATCTATTAAAATTCACATCGAAAATAGGAATTAACTTTCCAAAAAAAAAGATCTAAACCGTACTAAAAAGGACTAATTTTAGTCCGGGAATCTAAAATTGTAATTATTTAAAGAATTTCTATAGGAACATTAACTAAATATTGAACGTGTGGTATTGAACTTTAATCATTAGTTATAAAATTTTTTTATAGTTTATGATTTCAATCCCTGTTCCCAATACCAATTAAAATTAAAAAATGTTTTAAATTGCGTATTTTTATTTTTATCTTGTCGGAGATATGTCCCGAATAAAATTCAAAGTAATTTGGTCGAGAATATTTTGTTGTGTTACCTTTATCGTTGAATATAAATTGTTTCATATTCTATAAAACGAACTAGATACAAAATAAGTAATTAAATATATTATAATTCATCGTACGTATTTTATACATAGTAACTTATTAGTATATAGGTATATTATTATAATATTTAAATCACGATGAAACTTTTAATGAGAATTTGTGTATAATATTATAATTATGATTTATGTTTCTCTAATAGCCCTAAGTTTTAATATAGTCGGTGTGTTATGTGAATATTAATTAAAGTCAGTTTATGTATTGAAATCCAAATATGAATTTCTCAAATTCGATTATTTTGAAAAACAATTGAGATTATAACGTAAGTGCCATAAATATGATTGGATTCCATATTTTTACAGTGAATTACTTATATCCATAACTATACAAAAGCGATTACGGAAAAAATATTAATTTTTTCTCAAAATTATTATAATCATATTGAATATTTTAACATTACCAAAAGTGAATTCCTCATAAAAATATTTAAAAACTCCAAAATCGAAATCATAAAAAAAAACAATTTCATAAATCAAATATCAAAGTTCCGTGTTTCTAAAAGTGACTCATTAAAAGTTTATCGTTCGTTAGAATTACTTAAAATTAAAATTAAATAAATTCAACAAATAAAAAATGTAGGTAGCTATAATAATTTCGTATTTTGTGTATTTAGGTACATACGTTGTTATTGTGGCTTACAGAACAAAAATAATATAATAGTTTCTACCTACTCACGTAAAATAAAAATTTAATTAAAACGTTCAAAACTCACCGATTCGTATGCCAACCACAAACAGTGTTGGAACTGCACGTAAACCGGATTACATTTTTCTTTTTCTTCTACTGGCCACGACACTGAAAAAAAAAAAATAATAATAAAATACAAAACATACAATATAATGGACTAGATATAGTACAGCATGCGTTATCAGTTATCAGTAGGGTGTAATTATCAGGGCATACTGTGTTTTCTTCCCTTTCTAGAACCAAAAATGATTAAAAATTATATATATATCGAATTAATCTATAAAAACGTAGTACAATCCATACAAAAGTTATGATAATCTCGCTGTAATAATCGTATTAAATTTTCTTTTAAAGTGCAGACAATTTGGACTCCCTCCAGAAAAATGATTTTAATAAACGCAATAAATATTGTACTCCTCACTATATATGCTTCCTTATCAATAGGACGGAGAGAATTTCTATAATTTCAAAATTATTTATTTAAAAATTACAAATGTTTGAAATGTATAAAAAAAATATGTAGGTACCTATGTATTTTTTTTACAAATCGGTAAGAATTTTTAAATATATCACGTCTATATGATATATAGATATTAAAAATAATGTTTAAAATAGAAATTCTTTGAACATTTTGAAAGTCTCTAGTAAAAGTTCTAAAGTTCTAATTTTGATGGCTATATAAGTATTGGCTTATATTTGCGGTATGAATCACACGCTATTGAGTCTATAAAGTATTCGAATACAAGTATTTGGATAATAGTATTTAAATAATTTCAAAAGGTTTTTATGGTATTCCAAATGTATTTTTTTTTTAAGTATTTTTAATATTACTGTGAAGTATTTTTCATTACATTTAAATACCAAAAAATATTCTATATTAGTTGGAATTAATTTCAATAAAAATTTGAAAACGTTTTACCCGTTTTTATAATATGTTAGGTTAGGTTAGGTAGGTAATTGATACAATGCAATATCAAGAATATAATAGTTCTCAATGAAATATTATTAGCTAATATGTAGGTAATAGTAAGCAATATTAATTATAAGTGTAAAATAGCCTAAGATTATATTATTGTAAATAATATATATATAAAGTGTAATTATGTTAATATAGTAAAAATATATGTACCTATGACCTTAATATATTTTTATTAAAACTTAAACCTTAAAAAAACACTCGTATTCCAATACTTTTTAGTTATTCGTATTTCTTTGATGTATATTTTTACAAGATTGATAATATCTTTAGAGCAATTTTCCTATCTAAATATAAATAAAAATAAAAATATAAATAAAATCATAGTGTAATCTAAAATATTATCGAGTATATAAATTATCAAAATAGTCTTTAATTATGATAATCTGATAATGGACTATAATGTTCAAAATTCTAAATTAAATCTCAGTTCATATGCTTATCACTCAGAATTTCAATCTGTATTACAAGAAGCGTTGAAATTATTTATCATACAATGTTCAAAATAATCATATTAATTAACAATTGTACATAATTGACCTCTTGTATAAAAATATAAATAGATTGTGGAAATACGATTATTTTAATTATTTATATAGGTATATGTATATATATGTGTATATATGTGTATTGAGTCGGTTTAAAGCATTAAAAAAATAATAATAAAAAAATTCATGTCTAAAATATGTATTGGTTGATCTTATATTTAATTCAAACAATATGCTATAGTGGAAAAATATTAAAAAAAGGCACCATATTACATATGAGTTTATGGATACAACTAGTACTACTAAATAATATTAGTAAAACCTAAGTTATATATATTTTTAGTCCGCTTTATATCATAAAAATATTCGCTATCCTAGATATTTTATTACAAAAAAAAAAAAAACAACAAAAAAATGAATAAATAAATAAAATAATATGTTAAAACGTGCACTGGAATTTGATGATAATTAGGTTAGATTCCAAAAGCATCATTCGCGGAATGTTTACAGAATTACAATTAGGTATTTATTTCCCGAACAGTTGGTATTAGGTAGGTATAGCAGTACAAAGGTGTAAGACATGGGAGACATATCTCCCTCTTTGACCTTTCTCCACCAGTTATCGACTTCTCTTTCTTACGCCCGGTTTTAGTTTGAAATTCAATTTGCCTAATAATTGCGATATTACAGAGAAACCTGTCTATAACGGACACTCACGGGACCATCAAAAGTGTCCGTTATAGACTAGTTATAGATCCGTTTTATACAGTTTATGTATTATATTGAAATTTATTATAAAAATAGCTAAGATCACAAAATTTCTTCTCTGTTCTTTAAATTTCGGCCATTTGCGTTTTCCTGATACCAAAATTTTTCAGCGAGAATCTCACAGAATAATTTCCACTTTTTCCTTTAAATTAAACGACTTTGGGAGGTATGGGAGGTATGGGAGGTGCCATAGCAAAAAAAAAAACAAAAAAAACAATTGTGTTTGCGTAAGTTTATGAGCAGACACTAAATAGACACACGTGTACAAATTTAATCTTTGCTGTCCGTTATAAACAGGTCGAAATACGTTGAAATATCTTCTTTTTAGCCAGGACCTTACCATTTTGCCCATTGAGAATTATGAGAAAAATTACCTCATTAAATTACCAATTAGATGTAACTTTCTACCAGAAACTGAGTAAGCATGTTAAGATTAGAACAATATTCATCTAGACGAATAATTTTTTAGAGTAAAAAATGATAAATAAACATTATTGTAAAACCAATAGTACCCTTGCTTAGCTCAAAATCTAAAATGTAAAATGTTGATATATTATAACATTTTAATTAAAAATATATTTGATTTTATTGGTTTGACTAAACCTATATATCTACCAATTATCCAGTCAAATTATTAGTAGAAATAATTTTGTCAAATATATAAATTAATATTCAACTCGAACTTTGGAAAAAAAATCAAATATATACAATTAAATATATATATATATATATTAATAATAATACACTTAAATAGCTTAGATATTATTGGAATGCTAATAAAGTTTAGGGTTAGTTTTTATTTTTTGTTTGTGAAAGTAAAAAAAAAAGTTTTAAATTTGATTTTTAAATGTCGGTGTTTTTCATTGTGATAAGACCGATATAACATTATATTATTACAACCATATTATGACGTGTACCTTAAAAATATGACGTATTACATTATGATAACATTATTTTTATATACGCTGATGAACTGTAAAAAAAAAAAAACTGATATCTGATGGAAACTTCTTTCCAGTCACGCGAATGTCAGTACGTTTCGTATGCGTAACCCCGTTGACCGACATTTCATATTTTATGATATGGACTAGTTATACGATATTAATGTAATACACTTATAGAGAAAAAAAATATTGTGCTAATAATAGAATACCGGTTTTATGGGTATTTTAAAGTACCGGCGTGTTTGCAAATACCGTTATAAGGTAATAGGTATATATTAATATTATTATTATTATAACTAAACCATAACCAAGTTTTGTCAGTAAAATTGCACAGTGATTAGTGCCACGTACGGGACACTGTGCCAAATCCATTTCTAGATCACGATTTAACTTCAATCTAACGACATGAATGGAACAAAAACGTATTATCCAAAGGTGGGTGAGTTAAATTATATGCTCATGTATGTATACTAATAAACCGGTTCAGCCCCACCCAGAAAATGTCTGAAAACTTCCATTGCTACCACATACTGATAATTTTTGTTTACGAAATTTACAGGATGTGAGGGTTAAATTAGTGTTTAACATTTCATCCAATAAGTAAAATCTAGGTAGAATTATTTTTTATCATTATAACTATACATATAGGTACCTACTCCAAGATGACGAATCCTCTTAAAAAGTATTTTCACCATTTTCCCACCGTTTTTGAACATATTTTTTAATTTCTACAGGATTATGAGATTCAAAACCACCATACATAAGCGTAACATATACTTTTTAATGGGGGTGGGTCAAAATAGTTTTTTTACTAACATCTCTAAAAATTCTGACTATGCATAACATAAAATTTCTCTTGGTTTTTTTTATCTCTATAATTTCTTTATTTGTCTGTCTGTCTGTCTCTATCTCTCTCTCTCTCTCTTTCTATATATATATAGTAAATTATACTTATATCACGAAGAAACATGCTATCTTGAAATTCTATACAGACATCAAATGTGTATACCTATATTGCATAATAAATGTATAAATAAACAACTTTTAAATTGGAAGGTAAATAGAGGTATATTTATATGAAATTAGCTAATTAAAGGACTGCAAATGATTTATAAAAATAAATACAATTTTCAACCTATAAGAATTACAAAATATATTAGTAAATTATAAATTCTGAACGGAGAGATAAATCTCTTGGTTGTACAGTAATGTAGAGGAAGTGTAAAGGATATGTATAAACGGAAATTAAAACTATAGGTATACCTAGTACCTACCCAAAATTATTGTTACCTATAAATCGGAAAAAATGAATACCAGAGATTTAAAAGTTGCACCAATTATTTACAGTAACATAATAATGCGATAAAATTGAATTTGGATTTTATCAATTTTCAGTAATTCACAAAAAAATTGGGAAAAAAGGAAAACTACCGAAAATAGCGGAAAACCATTGGGTATAGATCAGAAAATAAAACTACCAATTTTGCTCAGAATTGATTTTTGAATTGAACATTTCAAATAGGTCCTAATAAATTCAATATCAGTTAAACTACAAATCAAAAATTTATTAATTTCCAGCATATCATGGGGAGCACGGCCCTTCCGAATTTTATCCGAGGCTGCAGTTGCCCCTATCACTCCCCCCCATGTTTATGCTTACGATCACATGACTACCTATACGTCGTGGTTATATTTTCCCATATAGAAGAAATTTTAGATTACTACTTCTTCTTTAAATAATTTTGTATCTATGTACAAAAAACGAATAAAATCATAACGTCGCTCTCTCTGTACATCAGAGTAGATCTTGCAACCATGTATACCTATATCTTATTTTGGATGGTGACGAGGGTGTGATGTATAGATAAGAGAAGACAACGTCGCTAAATCGTCGACAACAAATAGCACAAACTTACTGTACTTCTCTTCGAGACATTTGTCCAGTGCTTGTTTTCCCACTTGCTTCTGCCATTCTTCTTTGAACACGACGGTCATCGCGTAATCGACGATGGAAGTTTTGTTCAGTGAACCGTCGTCGGCGAGCTATACGAATGTTAAAAAATTAAATCGGTGTTTTTACATGTGTTTAAATAAAATTTAAGGATAAGTAGGTATATTACGCCCATACCAGTTTGACTTTCTTGCCAACGCATTCGTGAAGACACTGAAATACAGAAATTAAAAAAAATTATAATAATAATAGTAATTTATAAATAAACACACGAATTATTGTGAACGGAAACGAAAATCGTTATACTCACGAATTGCTTCTTCTTGGTAATTTTAACCGCTTCGGTGGAGAACAAGTCTTGTTTGGGCGCAACGGCTGTAAAATTGTCAAAATACCACCGAGTTAAAAGAAATCGTTATTATTATTTTCGTTAAACAAAAGGGAGCTCGTTTTCTCACGTTCATTTCATTGTTTTTGTTTTTACCAGAAACCTCTGTAAAATCGTTTTAAACTTCATAATATAAAGATGCCTATTGTGATTTATCGTTCATTATTATATTGTGTTATGCAAATCGTACGTTAAAATTATCCAAAATTTTAATCTATTTGAGAAAATCATATAAAGTACCAACGCATGTTATAATAGTATATTATTTTATATTAATTTGAATTTTGAAAACACAATACGCTTAACTCGTTGCGATTTAATAACGCAACTTTCCATATTATAAATTTATTAAAATTTACTATAAAGTAATATACTGAAAGTAAATTTTCATGTAAACTCGTATACATTCGGCGGGATATTGTAATCTATTATTATTATTATAATAAATTCTGTGCGAATTTTGAAAATACAACATATTCATTTTTATTAATCACAGGGACAAACGCAAGTGAGGTTTTGTGGGTTCATATCCCCTCCAAGAATCATGAAAAATAAAATAACATATCATTAGAATTTCTTGTGAGATTAAAAACTAAGTCAAAACAAAGTAGGGAGATTACTTTCAATTGGTAAATAAATATAAAAATATAGATAACACTAATCACTGATATATATATACACTTTTAATTACATTTTTCAAACAAATTTTATTGTAAAATTATAGAATAGAAGAAATTTAAAAGTATTTTTTTAATAAATAAAATTAATTATATTATTATTTTTAAAATATAAGTTCGTTAGTTTGTACGAAAATGAATTTAAATTCAATTTATCTGTATAATATAAAACGCTAATTGATATTTTGAATTCTTATACCATCATGTAACTATATTATTATATCTAAGACAATTTTTTTTTTTTTTTTTAAACGAGTGTCTGACATTGTCAATATTATAGAACCATCCAAACTCTCAAGCATAATCTGAATGAGGTTTTAATAAGAATTTTATGCCAGTCAATTAACTTTTTTCTCATTCAGTTCAAAATCAGTTCTAAAATAATTATACGTTACTTGATCATTATAACATCAGTTTATTGTACGATTTACGTCAATTAAAATAGAATAAATTGTATAAAATATATACACTGTGATCACGTAAAACCCTCAATATTATTAAATGCAGATTAGCTTTTATGGTCATGATTTTTTAAAAAGAAGTGCACGCGGTTAAATTTATTTTAGTAAATTAGTTTTGTGTAGTGTGTACGATCAATTTTTAATTACAGTAACCATTATGATTAACTAAAAATTATTATTATTTGTAATTTGTATTTTTTTTATGTATTTATGTGTTAAATTCAAATTTTTGGATCAAAGTTTTAAAATTACCGAATTTAGCAGCTCGTAGAATTTTTTTTTTATCAAACTGATTTGATCTTTATATACACAGAAAGTTAATTTAACTAGTAAAATTTATTTTGCAACAATTTGTATTAAAAAGTGTAAATTTGAATAGAAAAAAATGCAGACCAAATAATTAAAACTGAAACAAATTTAACTTTTTTTGAACTTATCTTTTTAAATTCATAAAAAAAATACAATAATAGTGAAGATGTATGTTTTGAAATATACAATTTGCATGAGGTTGTACGTAAAGAATAAACCTAAATGAATTATAATCACATTTGTATATCATAATATCTATATCAAATAGTTATGTTCGATAAATTGATTAAATCTGCACTAGCTGATATTATATTGCATGATTATAAGTCGGTTTTGAACTTATCAATTATATATTGAATTTTTGATTTAGGTACAATAATTGTCTTATATTTTGAATTTGATAAACATCATATTGTATTGAAATTTCGTAATATTATATTTAAATGACGAATGCTATATAAATGTATTGAAAAATACATCATTGTACTGAATAAAAAATCCATTTAAATTAAAGAAAATGTAGAAGTACAAAAGAGTCAAAATTAAGTAGCCCGTGGGTATGTTCTGAGGGGGGGGGAAGGTTTGAGTTCTTACGAGTTATTATTATTATTTTACTTTTTAAATTAGAAAAGGGTCTTCTAAAATATACCCTTTAAACAAATGTTTGCATTTATTCGATACGAAATACTTTCGAAATATAATACGTGCAAATATGTAAGTATGCACAAAGCATAATGTGCATATTATTATTAATCTCTAAGGATAGTTTTAAATTAAACTTTAAAATACAAATATTTCATTTTTAATTTATGAAAAGTATGCGTTAATAAATCTGTTAAATAAATATTATGATTGTTTTCTTTTTTTATATAAGTATTTTAATTGTGATGTAAAACATAACTATTACATATTATTTATAAGTATGTTTTCTTAATTATCCTTAATTTCTTAATATCCCTAATTTCTTGAATTGATGAATGCCAGATTTTTCATATTATAATCAAAATTAAAAATTTTAAAGATATGAGCCTTTAAAATTCTTGCAGTTTTAGTTGAAAATAGTTATGTAAAAGATTTGTAAGTTATAATATATTTTATAAGAGTAAAAATTGAAATGTATAGTTATTCTAGAATAATTTTTCATATTAAACGAAATTTTTTTTTCAAATATTTATTTTTATAAAAATTTATTCGATATAATTTTAGAAAATTTGGATCAATGTTTATTAGCACACACACACACACACACACACTCATATATTTTATATAAATATATATATATTATATTTTGTATTACTGTCATAGTTTTTTGTACGTAGTATATAATATCAATACTATTATCAAACCTATATGTATATATATTTATGTTTAATTGAAAATTGATTTAAAATAATATTTTTAACATACCTAATATGGGGAAATACGATTATGATTGTCCCGTTTCAAAAAAATAACGTTAAAAATTCGTATAAAGAGACGGGAAGATAATAATTATTACGAGCACGATTAGATTTACCTGAAGTTTTTGTAAACTTTTCGGCTACTTCGGCATAACACTCTTCGGTTGCTTTCTTGTCTTTATCACCGAATCGCTTCATCGAGTTTTCCGAGCCGCAACATGACTATTGAAATAAAAAAATAAAATAAAATCACAAACGAGATAAGAAAGTTTGTTGTATACATACACTATATATGTATAGGATTTAATTAAGAACTTAGGGGGGCTTATAAATCCCTATATACTTTTATTTTTTCAAAACTGTGTAAACAATTATCCAATTTAGACGTCGACACAACCCTTATTGGATTTAAGTTGAGAGTTTGTTGCTAATCAGATCAGACTTGAACTAATTCAACATAATATAGTGGGCTGAAGTATGAAAAGGTTCTATCTCTAGGTATTGAAATCATTCAAGAGATAAATTTAAAAGTTTGCATACGTATATTAATTTCTTTTAACAGTGTAAATTATTTGTAAGAATTTATAATCACTAATTAGTTGATAATAATATGGTAAAAAAATGACTATTGAAAAAAAGTTATAAAGAAACTTTTTAATAGGCTAACAATATTTACTCTATCTAACGAATGCGCAAATAAAGTTCATCAGTTACTGAATTTTTATTAAATTATATTAAATTCATCAAATTTTGAAATGATACTTCTGTGTGGTTGATTCCAGGAGAAAAAGTTTTTGCCAATTTAATAAGACTATACTACAATAATTTAGTAAAAGTTTTATCAATTAACAATCTACCTATTTATAACTTACTAATAATTTATTAATAAGTAATAGATTTTAAAAAACGCAATTTTATTTAACAAACTTTATATTCATTGATTCATACAATAATGCACTGACGGACTCCACTATTGGATTAAAAACTTAATTTTTAAAGTAATTTAGATAAAAAAAAAACATTCTTAACTACATATTTTTTAAATTGATATTTTGTCTAATATTTGTGTTCTTCAAAAATTATTATTGTTTTAAATATTAGACAGGCTTATATATAAAAGACTTATAGCGAATTTCGGGCCTGTATATAAAAAATGAGCAACTTTTTATCAATAAAACATCAATTCATTCATAAAATTGTATTCACTAATTAGTAGTACCTACTTACATATATTTTAAAGTAATTAAACACTTTTTATAATTTATTATAATATTAAATTCATGATTTAGATTTCTAACTATAATTAATGTTGTTAATAATCATATAATCGGGATATTTATTTTCGCAGTTTCGTTTTTTGTCTCTGTCATCGATTTCACTTTTATACTTTTTTTTTCTTATCAAATTATATCTAAATTTTCCCACAAAAAAAATCCGTAGACGGTAAAAAGTGAAATAATGATTTACTCCAGAATATTGTAGCTATATATATATATATTTATATATTTATAATTATTGGCCACTGAAATTGAAAAACAAATCAAAAGTTCACCGAAATAGTAGAAATAATAACAATGCATATAAATATAAATATATATTTGATCTATAAAATACGTTCAGTTTGTTGTTATATTTTGATAAAAAAAAATTAGCCTATCCTCTTTTTGAGCTTTAATATTTTTTTTATTTTTCATTTTTAACAGGAATATAGGTTATTACCTACTTTTTTTTTTTTTTTTTTATAGATTTAATAAATAATTATGATTATAATTTAAAAATAAATAAAAAATGTTGGTAATTTATTTTTTTTCAATACACATAGTTTGAGTACTACTATACCTACTTGAGACGTTTAATGAACTATTGTAAGAATAGTATATTCATTGTATTCGTATACAATATTAAATTATTTGGAATAATCATAACAGCAGAAAATCTATAATATATGTTTATATTAATTTTATCCGTTATTATTATAATATAAAACATATACCTATTCGTTGGTGTATTAAAGAAACGTAGATTATAAATACATATTATTATACTCGCAATTTGTTATAGATCATTATTTGAAATAATTTTTTTTTCAATATTATACTCATTATGTAATAAAACATGTAAACATCTAATTTTACATACAATAATATAATAAGGTTATCAGTATACGTACTCATATACTTATATACGAGTACCTACCTATTAAAAACTATCGTTAATTATTAATGGTGTTTTATTTGAAATTATTTATTATAAAAGTAGAAAATAAAACGCATTACAGAAAAATACATTTCTGATCAATCAATTGAACAATAATTAGGTATTATTTTACGTATAATTTTATGATATTTTTAAGTTTAATTTTTTAATATGAAATTTGGTTATTTTATAACTCAATGAGAGCGAGGAATCTATTGGTAATATAATGATGTCTATTTTTCATTTTCATTTTTTGGAAATAACTTTTCGCTTAGAGTTAGGAGTCAAGTAAAAGTAATGTGCATTTTTTTGGTAGCAAACATGTTTTCTAGAGTAGGTATACTTTCTAGAGGCCAATTTCCCAGTAGTTTTCTTAAGCATAAAAAATAACTACATTTTATATCAGGACATTTTTATACATTTTATATACTATATTTTTTTAAATTAAAAAATAAAGGTGCCGTGGTTACTATACATTACTGAAATAATATGAAATATAGTAACGTCATAAAATTAAAAATATAATTTTTCGACAGTTATAGTTATATATATTACACCGAGCTCTATAATATGTTAATATATTATGTTACATAGTTTTATAGATTGTAATGATTTATTGTTGCTTTCAAATTTAATATATCCATAAGGTACCTGTAGTATTCTGCCCGACGAGCGATGGTGCTTCTGGTTTTATACTTGTTGCCTTTTTAAATTTTGTTTTTAATTTAATATAAAACTCTTAGTTTAATCCAGTAATCAACTGGAACACTTAGCTATGGATAATTTTGAACTAAATGTCATCCGAAAATATAAACATTTTGATAATATATTCTTATTAAAGTACCTACATAGAATATATCATAGAAGTGGGTAACTTGAGGCAATTTTAAAATTTAATTTAATAAATATCAGAAAATATTTATTATCATATATATGGTCGAGTTGGGTACCTATGCTATACCTATCTTGATAAGAACTTCTAAATTTTATTTAATTTCAAATCGTGTACAAACTAAATACTTGGTTTTATGTATTTTTTATCATTGTCCCAAATTACCTACTAACTTATATATATTAAGCGTATTTTTGGCACGTATTTAATTTTGTAGAAAAACTCATTTTTAGCCTTTTATGGAATTCTCGGGGAAAAATATTATTATATATTTTTATCCCTAAATTGTGTATATTATTGGGAAATTCTTAATACGACTTAATTAAGTATAAAATAAGGAATTCTGTTTTTAAATGTTATTATTAAACAAATAAAGAATATTATTAACTTTTTTATGTATGACAAATTGGTAATAACATACCTACTACATATTATAGATGCCTAATACCTGTACTATAAACAATTTATAAGTAGGGATCTATCTAAATACAAATTGAACCAATTTTTTTGACTTATTACAATAATTAATTAGGTCAAGGAATATCTAGGACTAAAATAACAAGTAGGTACCTTAAATTACGAATACATCATTTATACCTACATTAATTTATAAATGTTGTGGATTTTAATGTATCTAGTAATTATTTTTCTATAGAAAAAAAAATTTAATTACTCCATGTAAGTTAAGATATTACCTAATCGATTGATTTTAGGCTCAGAAAGATGTACGAATATCCTCATTTATTTTAAATCCATATAAAATTATATGTATAAATAAATACCCAGTTTCTACAAAATAATTTGTTTTTATTTAACAAATACGTATTTCGAAAACAATGTTTTCATCTTCAGTGTTAAACAACTACTAACTATATAAATAATTCTACAAGTAACTCAACACAAAAAAAAAAAAAAATAAAAAAATACCATATATAGTTAGTTAAATTCATTTTTATAATTATTTTTCTCGCCAGTGCATGTAACCATACCTTGTATATTGAACATCGTTATCAAACGTGATTTAAAGTGATAACGGTAGGAAAATAGCAATATTAATAAAGAACAAATTATGTTTTTGCATTAAATACAAAACTAGTTATCCAAACACGAGAGTTAAAAAAAAAAAATTAAAATTAAAAGTCGTTATTGCAAAATTAATATAGTGACCTTGTTCACGCTCAAAAGACGTATATCAATCAATGTCTATTGTCTGTACAGATTTTTGGCAGTTTTTTTAAACATAATTAAAATTTTTATAGTTAATATTTAGAGACCAAGAACACATCATGTAAGACATTTTATAGAATAATAAATAAATATAAAGAAAAGAATAACGTATTATAATAATTTATAATAATAATGCACTAATTACGTTTAAATGCGGTTTAGTCGAAATATGATTTTTGAAAAAGATCAATCAATCAAAATGTGTATACAATGTACATGTAAGAACTACATATAATATACAAATGAAGTGAATTCGCGAGTATAGTCGTGAGTACAAAACGCTGTAAGTAATAAGTATAATAAATGTTCAAAAAAGCAATACATCACTGCCATCGTCGTGATGTTGTTATAAAATAAGTAAATAATTTTGATTAATTATTTTAATAGAATATAATTTTGTAAATAATTATCTCAAAACAACTATACTATATAGGTACTTAAATATTGTTTTAATATGGATGTGGCGTATTTTAGAATCTCACGATTCATAACGAAATGAGTACTTGTAGTATAGTCAGTTATTTTGATATAAATTATGCAGGTATACGTTATAGTGAATTTCGAGTTTCCTTTTTTTCATTTTGTAAATAATATAATATTTTACCGTAGATAAAATTAAAACAAATATTTAAATATTTTATGAAATGTCAAAGTCAACATTGTTTTGTTCTTATTTTTCAGAATTTAAAAATCAGTAATTTATCTCGGTAAAAGTCTCGTCGAATTTTTTCGAAGTTTTATAGGTACCAAGTGAAACGGAGTAGGTAAATGGTTAACTTTTAAATGCGCAATTTCCAGATATTTTCAAACATTTTTCATAAAAACAAACTTTAAGCTAATTCATTAAACACGGTACTGCGTTGTTTTTATCTACTCTGCCCTATAAATTACACGTGTAATTTCAAGAAAAACGAGCAAACCGCTTAATTTCCCCACCAAGATTATTGATCCAAAACTGCGTTTGACAACAAGAAAAATGAAAACTTGAAATTGACTATATTAAATATACTCGATCGAACGTTTTATCAAATTAAATCAGTATAAAGTTTTCAAAATCGAGTGTTTTACAATTGCTTAAATTTTTCAGAACATTTTTTTAAAATTAAACTAATTATTCAAATATTTTCTTTTGTTTTTGGCTTAAAATATATACATACGTATATATTTTTTGAATTGAATAGTATACAAAAAAATGTATATATAAATAAAATTAAAAAAATTCAATGATGAACTTTTTAAAATGCCAATTGAATGTAAATCAAAAAATTATTTGAAATCGTATTTAAAAAAATAATTCTACTGTAATTATTTATTTAATAAAAAAAAAATTATTTTTTTTCAAGTGGTACAGTGATTTATATTCAAGTATTTTATCAAAGATATTATCCTGTATCCTGTGTATGTTGGATGGTAGGTGCTGTATGTATTAAAAAATAATAGTTTGATTTGAAATACTTTTTAAAATCAATACAATTTTAATATTACGAAAATAATTTTACATCAATAGAATAAACGAACCAATTCGCGAATACGGCAGATAAAAGGATTATAGCCCATGGGCTAAACAATAGCTAAGTAAACATTAAAAATTAATGCAGAATTTTCATAATAGTTAAGAAAAAATAAATTCTCTGCTAAATTACGTAATTAAATTAAGATGCATTACTAAATTATATTTTACTTTAAATATTTCAGAACTTTAAAATTTGACTCTTTGGTATCTTTGGATAGTATTTTTAAGGATAATACAATTGTATTCAAATTGAACTTGAAAAAAAATGTTAATTCATTCCCACCTAAAATATCATTTTAAAACAACAAAAAAAATTATATTTAATGAAAATATAACACTTAATAATAACCAAATTTGTATCATAAAACAAATCTATAAATTTAAAATTAACGAAATCTACAGTTTTTATCACTCCTGAACATCTTACGAATATATTGAACACTTTTAGTATAATAAGATCATAAATAATAGTAATAACAATAACAATTATAGGAGAAATAAGAATATCAGAAAGTAAAATTGAATATTTTCTACAAAAATCTCGCTTCATTCACTTTATTTGTTACAATTAATCAAATAATATAGATTTTCATCATAATAATTATATAAATAAAAGTATTGATATTAAATAAGAAAACAATTAAATTAAAGTTAATTTTAACGAATTATGTTTGATTTATAGCCTTATTGTAATTATATACTTGTATTTGGCACTATTATTTGAAAATTTATGACAAAATACATTGATTGACCTAACAGAAATATTATATTTTTTTTTTTTTTTTTATAGAATACTTATAAAATTTAATTTTTGTATGAAATAACAATTGTTTACACCTACGAAATTGTGTGATATTTCTATTTTTGAGGTGTTATTTGAATGTTTACCGTTTGATAAAAACGTACGCAATCATGTTTTCAGAATTATTTACACATTTATTATGCAATTGTGTTTTACTAAAAATATAAATAAATATATTATAATTTATCAGATATTAAAATATATTGGTTGAATTTATACATATTTTAAATTAAATATAATTTGTTGTTTATTTCATGGATTTAAAATCCTTTATTGCAGTAAGTATTAAAATAGTATTTTTTTCTTTATACAATTAAGCAATAAATAAAACAGTAATAGGTACCTAAAATAATACACGATACGAGTTTTCTTTATTTTAAATCATGTTAAATTATACATGCAAATGTAATAACGTATAAAACACGATTTTTTTTTAAATTTAATTTAATTTTATTAAATCAAAGGTACGCAGTTAATCATAAATAGATTAAATAATCACATTAAAGAAAACAATTACATCAATGATTAATGCTTTTCAATTGTTTGAATTTTTAAAATAACTTATATAAACTTCTAATAAATAATAAAAAGTAATTTATACCATAACAATCTATTTTAGAATAATGTTTCTATTTTAACAGTAACAAATTATATAAACATTGTGCGAAAATACTTGTTGTCGTATTTAAAGAGTAAAATGTATATATTAATTTTTTTTATAAAATCAAATAAATTAATTTAAAAGAGCATTATCAGTTTTAACCTAATATTTTTAATTATAAAACAAGTTACCGCAGTTTCAAAAATATATAATTTATTTTTTTTAAATTATAAACAACTTTATATATATATATACAAAATTCTCAAGACGGAAATTTAAAATTTTATTGATATTTTAAATACTTAATCAGATTTATTTTATTTATATACATCATCCACAAGTATATAAATTATAAATACTTAATCAGATATTAGAATTTTACCGATGTTCGATCTTGTACTCCTATATACATTTGATATTTTAAATTGTTATTATTTGTCAATCTCGTAGTTTTACTCGAATTTCGGGATTTTTCGTTTTGGCTTTCACTTTTTTTTTTCGATTTTTTATTTCGCTATATTTTTTTTTCTAGTCCGTTAATAATAGGTACCTAGTCGTAATTCCATACGAATCAATATTCTATACATTAAATATGAAATTAACAGATTTATTGTAGAGGAAAAGGACTATAAGGACATATAACTTTTATCATTATTCATTTATAAGTACTACGGTTATGATTCAAACGAACTTTTACATTTCAATTAAAAGCAACTGGGACGATGGACTAAAATGATCATTTCCAAGAACGTCCAATATGTTTTCATAATACCGTTGCGTGTTTATATCTAACATAAAAAATATATTGTTGTTACAAAATGACAATAAAATTTATCAAAATGTTAAATCGAATTTTTACAGTATAACACACACACAAAAATAATGATTATACACGGTATACTAACTTCAGGTAGGTACATTATAACGTATAATATACTGACTATTGTCATGTATCTACCTACAAATAACGAGAAAAATTTGTCACACGTAACGACACATATTTGTTAGATCTTTGCGAAAATTGACTACACCATAACGCTCTAATCGAATAGAGTGTATGTCACCAAATGTCTTTTTTTTTCATTTTAGTAACTTTACTAGAAAAAAATCTTAATTTCAAGTAAATTTTCATCTCGATAAATTTGTACTTTTCTCAAACAGCAACCTATTTTTTTTATATCTCTAACTAATTTTTTTCTAAAAACTTCAACGTATATTGTCGTAAAAAATAAATAAATATGTATACTACGACTATTGAACCAACAGTTTGTTATTTATGAACATTTAGAGTTTTAAAGGTGCGGTTCGAAAACATTTAATGGTCTGTATAAGTAGAAATTCGAAGTTAAAAGTGAAAGTTGACGTTACAAAAATACGTAGAAACTAAAAAGAATTTTCAAATATAAAATATGTAAGTAGTAAAATAGTTTGTATTGTTCTTTTATGTATAAAGTACATAGAATTAAATTTTCGGAAATAATATTCTTCCTAAACATAATTTAACATAATTTAAACATAATCAAAATTGACTGAGATGGTTTATCGTATTTTATCGTATACTTGTAGTTATTTCATTATCATATAAATATTTAAACGGGTTTACCTTCCTGGTTGCTTGTTTACACCGGAAAAAGTCGCTGTCTTCGGTGTCCAACAGTTCTTTGCCCCATCTGGCATGGTTACTCGATGATGCTAAAATCATACACAAACACGCATCACATTATTCGTAAAATGATCATTAGTATTATTTAAATTAATGGCGAGTCGACGGAAATTATTTGTTTCCGACATGAAATTTTCAACATTGCGTTTATGTCTTTCTAGAAAATCAAGATATGCGCTGAGAATTAAACACGTATCACCTATCTGAATTCATGGTAATGAGCTAGTTTCAGAAAATGGTTTAAGAAGTTCGATATTGGTTAGCGATTCAAGAATGGTCATATTTTCGAAAATTTACATAATAAAATAATCCGATGTACAAATAATATAAAATGAGAAGCTTATTTGTTAAATTTAATTTTATTAGTAGGTAGATAAATGAAAAAATAAAAAAAATAAAGACGTTTGTCAATTAGCTTTTAGAGATTAATTTACTTGGACATTTTTTCTCACAGCATATCATTTTTGACCTAATATTGTAATCGGATTTTTTTATTTTTCTTATTTATAATAATTTTGCCAGCAATAATTATTTATTTGAACTCAATTAACGTAATGGATTCGTGTTTTTTTTTTCAATATTTTGTATACACAATTATCTAAATAACAAAACGATCATTTAGAAGTATTTTTATATATCATTGTGTCATATTTTCACTGCGTTTAATGTTATATTAAATTTATAATATTTTCGATAAAACCATAACTAGCATATTTTCCATGGAGTATACGAGAAAGTCGGTGTCGCGACTTTTCCGTATTGCCATCTTCTTAATATGAAAAATTAGTTTCGTATCGAATAATTTTTGTTTTCGCACTTTAATTTTGGTCTAAATCTAATTGCCGTTTTTTCACACATTGGCGTGTCACTGGAAATTAAAAACAAAATGCAGTCACGAATGTTCAGCAAAAGATCGAAAATGTGACAACATCGGTATAATGTAGATACTTATATGAATTGTACATACAATTGTACGGGTTTTCTGCAATAATACAAATTAATACATATAACTCACAATAAATCGCAATACAGTGCTCGGGTAAAAGGGAGTATGTACAAAATCAGTACTTTCGGGAAACTAAAAAAATTAAAATTTTTATCAATATTTTTGCTAATGAACCTACAATGTTTGTTATTTTTTCGTGCCAATCGATGTGAATTATTAATATCTATAAGAATTTGTAATAACAAAATAAATAAATAATCGTTGAAATAGATTTACTCTCTTTTACCCGGAAATTGTCCATATATTTTTGTTATAAATTCGTGGGGCGAGAACAAAAAAGTAAGGAATTTTTCAAAAACAGTTTTTTCAATAATTCGTATATTATACGAATGGTCTATCTTTTAAGCTTACATCGGTAGCCTTACGACCAATACTAACAAAGATACGAAAAACAAAATAGTTTTATGTACTTAATGAAAACTTCCATATATGTTAGCTTTTGTACGAGCTATAGAACTTTTTTTGTTTTTAAAGATTCTAGTTAATTAAAAAAGTTCTATATGAAAGAATACACAATTTTATTTATTTTACAAAACAATTGTATGTATATCACACGATATCACTAATACGGTAAAATTTACGGGTAAACAAGTCTATTGGTATCACTTCAATAATATTTTATATCACGAAATAATATTTTGTGATTACGATTGGGAACAAAAAAAGTTTACTCCAATTAATTATTTGTGATTACAAAAGAGCGTTATGGACAGTATACTCTTTTGTTCTAACTCAATACTGTTACGGTTTTTCATTGATTATAAGAACTGTGCGTTATTTTTCTACATATTTCGTCCAATGATAATAACGATAAATTAGACGTTTTAGCATTTATTTATATTTTTTTCATCTCGAAAAGATGTACTGACAAAAAAAAAAAAAAAAAAAATCAAACTTTAAAAAAGTTTTCCTGAATAAATGTATGAATCGGACATATAGGACTTTTGTGTTTTCACCCCACGTCCGGTCACGGTCGAGCGTATAAAACAACGAGCCGGGTCCTCAAAGTATATGTGGGTATTATATTATATAGTTAGATAATATTATTCTCTCCTGAATCAAACATTTTCTGTTTCGGCCCCGTAGAGAAAATATAGACGACGAGCGGTCGATGATAATAATAATAGATAACAGGTACACCGTGTGTTCTCGACAATAACGCGTATAGAGAGAATATCAACTCACCGAAAACGACGGCCATCATCTGCTGGACGACCAACGCCACGACGACGCATTTCACCAGCACTGTCGTTGCGGACATGATTCGATGTTGTTATTACGTTTTCTTGCAAAATATGTCCGGCGAACAGTGTACAATGCGACTTTGACGATCGCTGTGAAATGACGTGTGCAGGACGTGTTATAATGTCGGGACGGACGGCGTACGCACTGCTCGACCCGGTCTTTTCACTTGGCCGCCAAACCCGCGACCACCTCCATCGGCCGATTTCTCTCCCACCCGGACACCGGCACCGGCTACGGCCGTCGCGCGACCGCCTACACCCGCGTACTTGACCCGATCTCCGGGACGTTGCCAACGTACCGCCGCCGCCGCCGCCGCCGCCGTCTTGGCCGCGGGTTCGTTGACACCGCTCCGAACCGGTAAGAGCCGGCTGTACGTATATATATATATATCCGTTCGTGTATTCCGGGACAGCGCCGGCCACCGCAAAACCTTTGATGTCGTGTGCTCGTTTCCGCGGCCGTCGTTCCGTCCGCCCGACCACGTATTTACACAAGCTCCCGGATAGTGGGTGTTAGGGGGGAGGGGGGGTCCGATGACCTACATTTCCCCCGACCTCTCCGACTCCCCCGACACGTCAGTGTCGGGCCCGAGAGTGAAAGGACGACTGCACGACCGGTTGGCCGGGTCACGTTCACCGAGCCCCCCCGCACGGTCCACTTTTACGCCGAGAAGAAGAACGTTTTCGGTTTTTACGATTCGACGTACGACACAACAACAACAACAACAACAACAACAACATCGGTATAGGCGACACTTGACATTTTCGGCGATTTCCATTTTAGATTTTCGGTCGATTACTGGTAGTAAAATACATATACGGGAGATTTCTGAAGGTGGGCGGAACTCGAAATTTCAGTGTCCATCAACAATGGAAGTTCAATACATCGATAAAATAATTGAAATAACATAATAATAATAATAATAATAATAATAATAATATATAATAGATAATAGAAAACAACAGATCGGCAACTCAACTACAAAAGTTAAACGCCGACGAAACACTTCCTTGAAAACGTAAATAAACCAAAAGACAAAAAAGTTATCGACTTATTTCTGTATTTCGACGACGAATACACTATAGTTTTCCGGACTATAAACGTACTTCCGTAAAACGTATAAATATGCAAAATAATAATAAAAATATCGTTAGTTTAATATCGAGCTCGAACCCGTGTTCGTTCTCGAATAGTTCGTCCGAGTTCGAACTTGTACTCGAGTTCGAATTCATAAATCGGGTTCGGTTCGACTTTCGAACACGAACCGAACTCTTCAAGTTCGGTTAAGTTTTCCCAATTTTAAACCGTTCGACCTACCTTATACCATTCCCAATGTAACCACAATACCCATATAAATTGACATATATGTAAATGATTTGTTTTCTCCAAATTTTGGGGCCTTTAGAGACCCTACCAATTTTTAATATGAAAAATTAGTTTCGTATCGTATAATTTTTGTTTTCGCTCTTTAATTTTAGTCTAAATCTGATTGCTGTTTTTTTTATAAGTTTTTCTTTGGTGTTGTGCACGTGGTACCTATAGCCAAGTCAAATTAGACAAAAAATCGGCTCTACTTTGGAAAAAGTAGGAGCAAACTGAATTTTTCCATACATCTTGATTATACCATTATAAATAACATGTGAAAAGTCTTTATCCGTGTCATGTGGACTTCAAAGATTATTCTAGGTCAAAATATGACTTTTTATTTTAAAAATGTTCCTTTTGTACAAAAATATTTCGCTTTTTATTGATTGCATAATAAAAAGTTTCAATTAAAAATTTTTGGGAAGAAAATTCTCTATAAAAATGGTATAAACCGAGATATTTACATAAAAACCATTTAATATAAATAAATAAAGTCATATTAAAATAAAATAAATAAATGGACATTTGGCAAGCCGTACACCATAAGAACGGCCACTTGTACAAATAAAATGAATATATATTTTTTTTAATTATCTCCTTATCTCCTTAACCAATTTTATTTGAAATATTTTATCGTATGAACAATAAAAAGTGAGATATTTAAGAAATGGTTACTATAATAAACTTTGACCTCTATTAATGTTTGAAGCTGACATGATATTTATAAAAACTTTTTACATGTTATTTCTAATAATACAATTAAGATGTATGCAAAAATTTAGTTTACTCCTAGTTTTATTTATTTATTTATTTTTATTATATCATCAGTGAGTAATAACTAATAAGAAATAATACGGGTATGAAACTATATGGAAAGGATATAATTTTGTTAAATGTTAATACTGTTTATACTGTTAATATATACTAAAAATATAACCGACAGTAATACTCATGGTATATACACCTAAGCTCCGCTCAGAATCGTTTTATCAAAAGAAATGATTTATAATTTCTTTCAAATGCAATATTATATAACTAACCCCCTTTTTTGTTTCATTATTTCCATTACATTTATAAATTAGTTCCTTCGATAAATTTATATTCATTTTATGCCTAAGAAAACTACTGAAATTATCTAGAAATTAACCCTTTAAAGTGCCAACTAAAATAAATTTTCTATCAAAAAAGCTCTTTACTTTAAAAATTCTGTTCGATTCCTGTACCCCAAAAAATGCATACCGTATTCAAAAAAACATATCATATTAAATAAGTAGAAATATTATAAGAGTAATTTTGAAATTTTAATGAATGCTATATATTTAAAAAAAAATTTAAATGTTTTATTATGATTTAGATTTTCAACACATGTTTATCCTTGCTATAAGTCATATGCCTATTATACATTTTAAAATCTTTCTAAAAATATCAATGTACCTATTATAATTAGGGCTCGGGACTTAATACATTTGCATATTTTTATTTAATAGTCGAAAAAATTACTAAATACGATTCAAATGTGATTCAAGTTATAACAACGCCAAGTTTCACAAATAATTTTTGCATATTTTTGAATATAGTATTTTTTTCGAATATGTGAATTTTTTGGAGCCAAAATTAATTTCTGAAATTTATTCTTTTTTTTTTTTGTATATAAGTTGTATGAAACATTGGTTGACATATTTATTTGCGTTAATTTTCAAAATTTCTTATTGATTTCGGACAAATCTAAATATACGATGGAAATGCGATTTAAACGCGTCAAAGTTTCAATGCATAAAAGCACAAAAAAAATAGCATAAAGTGTTCATGTTTTTATTATCATTGTGATGTCTAAAACGAAATTTCACGATAATGCGCATGTGTAAGTTTACTATATTAAGTTATGTGTAAATTACAAAGATAAAGGAAATTACCTATTAATTGTGCAATACAATTTCCAAAGTAAAACAGTAACTGTTCTTAAATTAATTACTAAAATATTGTTATCTAAAAATATATTTTTACATATTTCATGCTTATTTTAAAAAATTTTGGTGCATATTTGCATGCACATTTTAACAATTTTTATTGCATATTTGCACTCATATTTTCATCATTTCATTTCCTTTAAGTTCCGAGCCCTAATTATAATATAGAACTATATATTGTATACAGTTGTAAATAAGAGATTATTAAAATGCAAGTGTTATAAAATAGAAATTTACGTTATATTATTCGGAAAGATGGATTTTGGCAGAATATAGTGATGCTTGAATTATTCTCAAATCGTACAGGTAGTTTACTTGTGTTCACTCTATGTGATTTTAGTTATTGTTATTTTAGTTTAAGAAGCTATTAGAATTTTATTTTTTCCGTCAGAAGAGTTGACATTTTTTTTTAAAAAAAGAGATGTAACTGCGAAAACTTACAAAAACTACTAAAAACGTGAACTTTACTAAATATAGTTACTGAGACTTAAGATTAACATAATTTTATATTTTACGAACTTTTTTTAATTTTAGTTTTAAGAACTTCAAAATATCATAAAATAATAATTATTTTATTACAGTTACCTACATGAAAGTTGGGGTTAAAAGTTTTTTATAACGTTTAAACGTATTATTTTTTATGTTAAATCATCTTAATTTCAAGGTAGTATAACATTTTGATATATACTAGGTACTATATATAGTTCTAAAATTCAGGATTCAACATTTTAATATCAGGTAAATTATATCAACTTATCTACATCTCATCATTACGACAACGATTCAGGTTGAAAACCTTTCCACCCATTCTCTCTACAAACAAGTGTAATAAGAGTATACTAAATTATTAAGAAAAATATATCTGTTAGAAATGTAATATTTATATTAAGCAGTCATTTCAGATTTCATTTAAATTGCTCCTTATATAGGTATATTTTATATTCACTATTATAGGGTGATTATATTATATCTCACGATTTTATCGATAATTTTACGTATTATCTTAGGTAGGTATCGATTGCATACGTAGTACAACTAAATCAATAAATCGAGTAAAATCGATCAATTGTAGGAATATTATCGATCGGAGATTAAATTACTATATCGTATCACGAAATATGAGACTTAACACAATATTATAATTAGTTATGAATCACGTAGTTTGAAAGTTCCGTGATTTAAAAAACAATTACTATATCGTTGAAAAGAAAAAAAATATATATAATTTCAACATATTTATTTTTTAAAAGATGTATTTTCGAGAAAGGTAGATTTATCCGAGAGAAAGAAAAAGGTTCATAAATTAGCCTACCATTATAAATTTTGAATTATTGGCAATTTCTTCTTTTAAAACATGTTTAAAAAATGTAATGAATGAAGAAAAATTACTAAAGCAATACAAACCAAAAATTCTAATATAATATGGGTACCTCCTATACTTTAAAAATTAAGTCAGGTGGGGTAAGTGGTACACATAATTAACAAGTTCAACTTTAACTGATTACTGTACTTACATTTTTATATTTATGTCCTTAGTAATAGATTATATCTAAAATATAAAATACTAGGAATTCAAATCTGGTCTCAAAATTGAGCTAATAAAAATAAAAATGAATTTTTTTTTTTAGAAATCCAAAATTATGTACTTGCATTAGTGGATTGGGTAAGTGGAAAATAATCAACTAACTCTAATGGCAATGATATATACATATTTCAATTTACTGAGAAAGTGTATAAAAATATGTTTTTTAAACTATAAAATTATGTTTTTAGAATAAAATTATCACAAATAATAAAAAAAATTAGAGGACGTCTAACATTTTAGTTTTTATAAAAATTTTATCTAGTTACTTATTACCTAATTTTAATCAATAGTTTTTACCTTGCATAACTGACAATAATAAAGTAATTAATGTAATAAAATAACTTAGTAAATACAACACTTAAATTATTAAATATTTACTTTCAGTCTTTTAGTTGAGCGTCTTAGTAACTTTATACATTTATATCAAAATAGAAACAAATTTTAGTGACTTTTGAATTAAATTTTTATACAAACAAGTGAAACACATCATTATGTACTTTCCCATATTAATTGTTTCACTTGGCCTATTGGCTATTAGTATTTTTTTGTGCGTTTGTGCGTAGAGTGCATAATTAATCAATTGTATCAGGAAATAACAAAAAAAGTCGTTTTAAATATCTTACCATAAAATCTAAATAAAATAACATACGTTATGCCTTACAATTTTGAAGAATAAATTCGTTTAAAAAAACTTAAAACAAAAAAATTTGAAAATTAATTAAAATAAAAATATGATATATTAACAAACCAGATTTTGATTATGTGATACCATAGATGGTATATACAGTAGAGTGTAACGAATATTTTCAAAAGAAATTGTACATATTATAATATAATACAGTATAAAATATAGTTAAACTAATTTTTACATTTTATAGAACTTGATTAGCCACTTGCCTCAGTACTTCACTTACCACACTTGACCTTAATATAAAAAAATAAAATAACAACTCTAAAAAACAATCTGTGGTAGTAGGTAGGTATATACTATATTACCAAGACAGTGATCTTTTGTACGTTTACAGATAATTTTAATGTTAAATGCAATGCAAAAAAATAGATATTATAAAAAATGCACTAAATAGTTTAAAAATATTTAAATAAAAACCGGGTCTGTTAAGTAACTTAATAAACGGTAAGCTGATAATTAGATGTTATAAATAATGAATTATTTGTTGATCAAAAATGAATCAAAAATAAATGGCATTGAAAATAAATATTATTATGAATATTTTTATGTGTTTAATTTTATGGTACTATGATATTGGCAATACTAATTAGGTACTTATTTCTTTTAAACTACATTTGATTTTCGAGAATAGACTCATTTACCATTTTTTTACACTATCAAATAAAAATAACGTGCTAAAAATTATGGTCAGATTCCTTTAAATTATGAGTAGGTACTTTAAAATTTAAAATTTGTTTTAATATATTTGATCATTGAATACAACTTTTATTTAATTATACACTGGCCTCTCTGTGTAAATTTGAGGTTTATATTAAATACCGTTTAGTTGTACTTTTTTCGGCTAAACCTATATAAACCAGGCTAAGTAATTTTCTTGCTTAACTCACTTAGATAGTTTAATAAGAAATTATCTGCCGATTTGTTGTGAGATAATACGTCGAGTATTTAAATCAAATACGGATTAGGTAGGTATATAAAAAAAAAAGATACTAAAAATGGAAAATGGACAATGTCATATATTTAGTTGTAGCAAAATATTATATATGGACCCAACTTGTGTGAACAAGAAGTGATTAAATACCTCGAGGTCGAACTAGAGTAATCTGAATAATAACCATAATAAAAACGATAACAATAACGATAATGATAACGGAAAATAAAAAAAATACTTTTATTATTAATAACATTAAAAAATATTGGAAAATGATAACGTATAACGATTATATAGAGTTTCTGCAATTGGTTATTTATTTCTCATCTACAGTCAAGTGACTGTAGGAGGGCGTATGCACAGTATTTTCGGAATGTGTTTGTCGTTCTCATATAGCCTATAAGTACAATCACAGTAGAGTTTCTAGTGCACAAAAACGACAAAATTATATTTATAAATGCCATATGAGCATTTTAAACATGACTGTTTCTTGTATATGGGAAACAAAATAATTTTTTAGTGTTGTGTTTCTCGTATATGAGAAACATTTTACGACAATTATGTTCTTGTTGTTCCGTAACTTTTACATGTAACAGAAACTCTCTTATGATAACGATAACGACGATTAACGGATAATATTATTATAATAAGAAAATATATTTATACTACTATATTTTATATAATATTGTATCTATTATTTATTATTAAATCCACAAAATAAATTATACTTAAATATTATAATAAAAATGAAAAAAATAATTATATATAATAATGATAATGATAATAATAATAATAATAATAATATTACGAAAACGATAACTAATAAATTGTGCAAATGAGGCATTTTAAATATTTTACCTTATAATTCATTAAAGGTTTAAAATATTTTTAAAAATATTTAAAACTATGATATTAATAAAAGAAATCTTTGTCATTTCAATAGGTAACTAATGAAATTGGAAATTGCGCAATGAAAAAACATGAAATGCTCTCTGCGTGTTTACGTTACACTTTACCCCAACAGTTTTAATAATATTACTTTAAACTTGAGGATTTGCAGATTATTTAATTTTATGTCAAGGAATTCGTTATATTTATATTAATATTAGTATAATTGACGATTTTTTGATAAATTGATTTTCTACTGGCGATTACAACACTCAAGTTGATCCGTAGAATCCGTAAATTTTATCCGTAGAAATTCAATTAAAAAATCTTGGAAAATATTATATGAATGAATTTATAATATAAACAGTAGCTTATATTTAACAGTTTAGTTGTTTCTTTCATTAAAAATTTTTTTATGGATTCATAATAAGTGGATGAATGTTGTTTATATATTTTGAAGGAAAACTAATATTTTCTTCGTGAAATTATTATGTAAATCAAATAATAATAAGCGAAAACGAAGAAAGAAAATGGATGCACACAAAAGAGCTGTTTGTGAGAATAAATAAACGGGAAAAAAATCATCTTCATTTCAATAATTTTAATTTATTCTAGTCGAATCGCCGAGAATCGATAACGTGCAGGTCTTTTCAACGGGAAACGCTTAATCACATTACACCCAATACCGTTTGTGTTATTACGAATTATTATTATTCGAAAAACAATCTGGAGTTTTTCTCTCATTTTGCACTAAGAATATTCTATACAAATATTGAGTTCAAAATTTCTTTAAAAAGTTTTATTCTGAAAATAAAAACATGGAAAAATATATCCTGGAAAATGTTATTGGAAAAATACGGTTGTAATCATGGGATAGTGTTTCATGGAGATCTAACAAATACATTAGCTATTGTTTTGCAATTTTTTTTAACAATATTGTTACACATTTGCATTATAATTTATAATTAAAATGTTTTTAATTCAATTTAACTTTTTTGAAATTTAAATTAAAAATTAAAAAGTCATGTAGACACAGATGGTGGAATTTGATCAATGTTTGGATACTTGAACAGGATAGTGTTTATTATTATTTTAAATTATATAAAAAAATTATACACATATATTATAATTACCTTTATAACAGTGCATTTGAAAAACGATTCTGAGTGCACTATAATATTATTAAATAAAAAAAAAACTATGTAATCATTTTGATAAATTCTTAATTTGTTATTTATTTAGTAGATAGATATTCTTTAAGTTTATAAAAGCTATTGAGATAAATAGAAAAATTACCTTTTTAAAATACTAATTTGCTATCAAAAAATATATTTATTCAAAAAATTTTGCTTGATTCCTTTTACCTACCCATAAAACATTTTATATTAAACATATCATCTAAAAACCAATACCATGTACTGCTTAAAATCTAAGTTTCACAGTTAAAAAAAAAAATTAAATTAAAAATGGCCATTTCGAAAATCACAATTTAAAAAAAAATCGACATCATAATATTATAATTTACTATAATGTTCAGCCGATCTACGTTTTTAAGATTTGTAAAAAATATGTGAATGTATGGACTTATTTTTAGTAGTTATTAAAATGTTGTTTTAAAAGAAAACACTTATGATGTATGATTTCACAAGAAAATATAAATCGATACTAGTAATTTAATGATTAATTAACATTGATATGCAAGATTTATATTTTCACAAACTTCAATCAATTCTTAAACGTTATAAATATACAATCATATTTAAAAATTTGGAAAAACATAAATTGAATTCACTAAAGAGAAATATTAAGATCAAATTATTTTCCACCAATACAACTATTTTCTTTTTAATTTTTCACAATAAAACGTGTTTTTCGGAAAAGTATAAATATTTTTTATACCGTCACTTTAGAAAAAAAAAAACTGTTATTTTTACAAAAAAAATCAGACATTTTGATCTCTAGAATATTTCTCAATTGTCAAGATAAAGTTTTTCTAGGAACTACCGAGTGGACACGATGACAAGTAGACTGGATCATGGATACGATAAAAAAAATAATCGTGCAGAGTATGTGAACCAATTTCCTCGATATATTACTTATCGTGTATATCACAGTGTGTCCTATTTCCGGAACAACTTTTACGTGCTCCAGATTATACATTTTTAACATGGTTTTTATTGTACACGAACATCCCCTAGAACACCCATCGATAAATTTCTACATTGTTTTGACAAAACAGAGTCGTTTTAGGACGAATTACACACTACTAAATCCATTGGAGTCACTAAATATTCACGTAAGGGGGGTGGGAAGGGTTTAAGTACAATTTTAGATTTCTTTTTATTGTCATTTTTAAAT
Source organism: Pemphigus obesinymphae (assembly GCA_025469235.1). Taxonomy (NCBI): domain Eukaryota; kingdom Metazoa; phylum Arthropoda; class Insecta; order Hemiptera; family Aphididae; genus Pemphigus; species Pemphigus obesinymphae. Next base: position 75,471 of record JAIPRL010000625.1, read on the forward strand.
TTAATTTAAAATTGTCATTTAAAAAATGTAATAATCAAAATTTACAATAGGTATATTTTGAAATGTTCATTAGTTGGGTTACTGTGGACAAGTATTTTATAAGATCAAAACCTATGAAATCAAATGTTTATAGAACATAATCAGAGATGGGCAAGTTAAAGAAGGGCTATATAGATATCGTTGGGACATCACTAAGCGTAATGTCATAGGCAAGTATTATTAATTGTAAGAACAATCAATTAATAGAATTATGATTTTGTTGAATATTCAAAATTAGGAATAAAGAAATGAGAGAATCACTTTTAAACAGAATAGTAGATAACGAACGCAGGAATGATTTTATAAGAAAGATATACATATATACGGAATAGTTATTCATAAGAATTATAAAAATGCATACTGAATGGGTAACTAGGTAGATTAGAGTTGCCAAATGTCCCGGTTTAGCCGGGACTTAACTGGTTTTGAGCATTGCGTCCCGGTATCCCGAAAAAGTCTTTCTAGACGACTAATTGACCCGGAATCTACCTTTGATATTTAATATTAAATTTTTCAATTTTTACTATAGAAAAACATGTTTGAAAATGATATAATAATTAATAATAGAATAACGTATCTATTTTCACATAGCAATGGATATTATACACACTTACACCAAAATATACAGTTATTATTTGGAACTATATACACAATTTTTAATAAATATTAATTTTATAAATTAAATTTATAATGTTAATAGTTGTCGACAAAAAAAATGTTTTGAATAGCTTAAAATATTTGAAAAATTGTTTAAAGAACAAAATTTCAAATGTAAAAACGTCACTCTCGAAGATCATTGGTTATCACTTTTTAACTTTTATACATTTCAATGAATTTAATATAAAAGCAATATAGATGAACGTCGAATTTTATTTTACTTAGCCTGATTCAAATATAACAGTAAGACACGTGTTCTCCTTGATGAATATTGAATGTAATATAGAATGGATAATTTGGAAATTATGAATGACATTAGACATATTTACAGTAGTTAGTAATAATAACGGAATAATAATTAAACTAAGTTTTGACAATTATATCAAATTTTTGAACTTGTTTTTTTTTAAATATAAAAATAAATAAAAAGTCAAAAAATTAAAAAAATAACTCTTTAAGGAACGTTCCTGATAAAATATTTGATCGGAAAATGGAACCACATGTCTGATTAGATCAAGTCTATAGGTAGAAAAGTTTTCAACAGAAATAATATAACATTTTATATAGAGTAAATCAATGGTGGAACTTTTCTTAAAACTATGATATAATTTTTTTTTATCCCGGTTTTTTCAAAGTAAATTGTGGTAACCCTAAACTAGATGGATAGGTAATATTTCGGAAAAGTATAATAGTGAATTATATTTTTAAGAAAATCAAATTCGTGACTTCTCCGTTTGGCACGAACATTTTCAGAATAAACAATACAAAGAATGATAATTTGTTGGAATGATTAAATATGGATATCCTTAGTTATTATTTAGACATTATTTCAGTACAGCCGCCTGGAGAAAATGATATTAGGTACCCATAGACAATAATGTAGTATAATGTATTATTAATTGTGAATACATCCTCGTAAACCTTTACAAAAATATATATCAATATTGTCTTGTGATAATAGGAAAAAGCGGAACGCTATGTTGATTAAACTATGCATATCACAAATTTTCCCACAAATTATCGTTCTGCGTTTTTTTTTCATGTATGAAAATATTCCAAGAAAATGTATTCTGTAAAATTGTTAGTCTGGGAGAATAATTTAAAAAAAAAATATTTTTTAAATTTAGATCGTTCGTTGTATCGATAGATCCACGAAAAGAACAGTTTATTCATATGTAATTCCAAAAATATATATTTATATACATTTATTGTTATAGTAGATTGGTACGAGACAAGTTCATTGCCTACCTACTATAAATAATATGTTTTTAATTTGAACTTTTCTATTAATAATCGTCCTTTAATTGGTGTACTCAAGCAATAAAATATTAAGAGACAAAATTATTCCAAAAAATTATCGGTCTAAAGAAAAGATTTCCAATCTTTGATGCACCTCTGTTAATAATAAAAATGAAAAAAAAATCCTCAAATTTGTTAAATATACCTAAAAGTTTTAAGTTATATGTTAATAATTGTTAACACAAATTGATTTAAACTCATTAAGATTACATTTATTATGTCGGGAGATATTAACTTAACGCAGATAAAAAAAAGGCATAATAAAAATAAAAATATATTATAATAGTAAACAAATATAATAAATTAATAAAGTTAAATCATATTTTTGTTTTCCATTACTTAATTACATATTTCAATTCCAATGGAACTTAAAATAGAAAAGTACTATATAATTAACCATATTTTACATTTTTTTAATTTTTTTAATATAAATTATATACATTTTAATTAAATTAAATACTTATCTATTTGTTAAATATTGATTTTTATATTTTAATTGTGAAAAATTATCTGTAAAAAATTAGGTTAATACAATGAAAATAAAAAATAGTAAATCTATTAATTAAAAGTAAATTAAGTAGTTTGTATTTTACATTAAAGATGGCAAGACTTAATTATTTAGCAACTATAGTAATAGTATTTACTTACAACAAAAGAAAACGTTTGTGGATTTTACTTTTTTAGCTATTTACATACATTTTTGTTAAGTACTCAATTTATAAATAGTTAAGTTAGCTAAATTATTTTAAAAAATAATCAACTATGCACATATGTATATATTTGAATTAAGATAAAAACTAAAAAAACTTCAATTTTTAACTAAGTAGTTGAAAGTTAGTTACTTAAACGAAGGCACTCCTTTGAATAGAACTAGTTTTACTAAAATTAAACAATATATATATATATATAATATTATTCTATAGATATAATAATTAAAATATGATTTAATTAACGTTTGAGTACTACATTCAAGTTTTAACTTTGGAAACTACTAAATAATATTCAAATAAGTTAACAATTTTATCGCTGTAAAACTGAAAAAATTGCATCATAGTTGATAGTTTTAATTCTTTAAATGATTTACTTACACGATACATTTTTGCTGTAACCATTATTAAAATCAAAATGGCACAACTAAATAACATTTTTCAATTACCAATTTCAACAATCTATCAAGCATATAATTTTAATTAATTTTATTAATCAAATCATTTCACCTTTCTACGTTTTTTTTTTTTTTTTTTTACAAACTTTATCATAATTAGATTTAATAATTAAATTAGAAAGCAAATAAAAGAATTGATATGAAAAAAAATCCAAACAAAACCACATCTATCGCTTTATAATTTCTAAAATCTACATCACTGCTGCGTCTGGTAGTTTTATACTTTTATATTTAAAAAGTAATATTACATATTTTTATAATAAACCAATCATTAAAATTTTTCTAAATAATTATTAAATGATTTCTAATACAGAATTGTTATTTTTAGATGAAAAGGTACTTTGAATTTTTGACCATGAAATTTTCAAAGATTTTGATATTTAATTGCATGATGCTTCAAGTAATACAATATTAAATATAGCTTCAATTTATGTATACTTATCATTTTCGTATTTTATAAGCATTTTGTAATGTTTTATTTTCCCCAGACTTAATAATAATAAAATGGTATTTCTATTGTAGTTCAAAACTAAGTTCTTGACAACATAAAATTTTGTAACGAATAAAACTGTTAAATGTTATTGCGATAAAACATTGAAAGATTTTTTACATTATAAATAATTGTTAGATATCCTGTGTTTCGAGTTTAAATCAAAACAAAAACGTCAATATTATATTTAATAATATTTGTCTGCACAGCATATACTGCAGTATTCTCGTTATGCGAGTATGGACTTCGATCAAAAACATTTCCGAACGAACATTTATTAGATTAATGTACTTAACGATCGATAAATAAACTGAAAAAGTGTAGCGGACGAATCAAATCGGAGAAGACCCACTGACGGTAATCGAGACTTAAGGTCGTCTTACAGTAGTGATATCGACAAATAAATTTAGTGTATATTGCAGGACTTTGCTAATTAAACGTTGTCAATAAAATAATAAAATTGTATCGATATATCGTATACAACATACACCAATATACCTATACGGATCTTTGTTTATTGGTATTTCTAATTGCAATTAAAACTTTTAACCGGACAAATTTCCTATTTTGTTTCTGCGAGAACTTTTGGTTTGTCTAACGAATGCATCGAACTACTACATCTTTCACTGTGTTCATATATCAGTCCAAAAAGTCCACAGTATCCACTCTCAACTGTGCCATTTGCTGTTTCTTCTTAGATAGTCCTGTACTCCGTCCGCCCATCGGTTACATTTATAACGTATACACAACGTACAGTCCAGTAATCGCGTAACTCAATTTTTTACGGAATACATAAGATCGACATGATTTTCGGCTGAATTTTTGGCGGGGCGTCGATATCAGAAATAAAAAAGGCCCGGACAAAAACTGAATAGGATTAATATACCGTTATTTTAGAGGAACGTAATATAAAATATGTGTACACTATATATAGAAAATAATATATACAGTTTTTACTTAAAAAACAACTTTTAAATTTGAAGGTAAGTATACAAAATAAGCAACTTAAAAGACTGTAAACGATTCACAAAAATAACTCGATGAAAATAAATACAAATTTTAAATATCATAATTACAAAACATATTCGTCAATTATAGATTTTGGGCGGAGAGAGGAATCTTTTGGTTTTACAGTAATGTAGAGGATATTTAAAGGATATGTAAGCGTAAATTAAAACTATATCTACTAAAAATTATTGATATAAATTTGAACAAATTAATACCAGAGATTTTAAATTTGCATTAAATGTTAACTGGAACATATTGACGTGATAAAAGTTTTTTTTTTACCAATTTTCAGCAACTCACAAAAATATTGGGAAAAAGGAAAACCACCAAAAATAACGGATAGTTATTTATTAGGTTTAAATCAGAAAATAACACTACCAACTTCGTTCAAAATTTTTTCAGAATTGAACATTTAAAATATGTCCTAAAAGATTTATTATCAGATAATTGTAAAATAATACAAATTTTATTAAAATACAGATATCAAGTTGGGCATTAAAAGGGCCTTTCAAAATTTTACAAGATGGGTCAATCGTTCCTTTTCGCTCCCACCAGTTTACGTGGATGTAAAAATGTATTGTATTTTACCTTTATTTTTACTTATTTTAGATAGAGACGTATCTCAGATTTTGGGAAAAAATTCTGTAGTCATTTGTGGTATTCATCAGCAGAATTATGTGCATTGGCTTATTTCAATTCAATCCAACTTAAAGGTTGCCACACAAGTTCCGGTTGGCCTGCACAAATCAGTGTTCGATTCTTATCCGGGCCGCCTTTTTAGTTCCCAAAAAATACGCAATCTTATCACATACACACTCCGGAAAAATTTTTCAGGCCTGTAAATCGGAACATGTTTGGCCAGCTTTAGGCTATCTAAGTGGAGGTTAAGGAAAAAACGATGGAAGTTCTAAAGAACAGCGCAATAAAATTCATTAAAACTTTCATATCTGTCTACAAAAATGAATTTTAGGTATTTAGGTTTTCAAAATAAATATTTTTTGGTCCTTTTTCAATACCCGTGGACCCGCACTCCGTATAAATAATACGCCACTATATACGTACATATTATATATAAATTATAATAATATATTTTTAACAGTGTTCTATTGTAACACTGAAAAAGCACCTATACTTTATTCCACCGTGCATAATCTCGTGTCCACTAATTACGTATTTATTTTCAAGCTTCCCCACATTGAAAAATCTTTCGTACGCCACCTGTTAGCACTCTGTATAAATGGGAATGAAATATAATAATAATACCAGGTACCTACGATAATTCTGTAAATTGATTATTATCAAACGACTAGAAAAGCTTGGACACCGTATCACTACTGAATCTCTGTCCGACACTTCGACGACACGCACACAGAACATTACCTAACCGTAATGCATAAATAACGTTCAGCATAGCGTAATATTTAATAAAAATGGCCGGTGAAAAAACTGTAGTGGTTATGGACTATTGATGACGGCATAAAGGTGGAAGAAATCGTTTTTACGGTCGTCGAATGTACGGGATAAAATTTCCCGGATGTTCGTGCAGATGTTGGTCCGTGTGTAGCCAAATAACTCGAAATCTATACGGACAACAACCCGTGCTCTTAGAATAAAAGAGGTTCTAACTGTCAATTTTGCGGAATTTTGTTAAATTTTTACGCGTTTTTGGCTCTCACAAAATTTTCAATATCACTTATATTCAGAATAGAAAAGTTCTTGTTTCTTCTTGAAGAGAACTCTTATCGGTTAATTATGGCCGTCAGCAGATAACGCTATTTTATTCTTAGGTACCTATCTACTATTATATTGTGAAAAACTATTTTATTTCGGACAAAAGTGTTAGAAAGTTTATTAAATTATATATATAAAACAATATGAAACAGCTAAATTGAAGGAAATTATAATTAAAATCTTCAATAGAATTTTTCCCGTAATTGGAGCTTTATTGTTACTGAATACTGATATACCTACAATTTTAGTGGTCAAAAAATAAAAATCGCTCTCCTGAAAAATTGATAAATATGATATGAAACTATTTTATTCTAAGCCCACGAATTCTTAAATTTTTTAAGTTTGTTTAAATTTGAAAATCTCGGTTAAAAACCTACATAATTTTGCACGGTACCCTGAGAATATGCCGGTTCGCCGGTACTCTATGCGATTAGGTAGGTATACTATACATGGGTACCTAGGTATACCTACCTGGAAGAATTATTAAATCTATCAATACCCAGTCATAGTATAGGTACGCCTTAGGCCCATTAATATTAGTTTTGTTGAGTTTAACAAAAGATCGTTTATATTTAATATATTACCGACCACTAAAAGGGGACCGGCCAAGTTATGGTTATCAAAAATTCAGAAACTATAATTGAATCCTAAGCCATCGTGTTTAACTAGAATGTAAACACAGTTACTCGGAAATTGGTAGGTATTAAATGTTGACGAGGTTGATTGCAAACGAAAGTTTTAAGACGTTTAAAAATTAATAAATTATGTTCCGCCATATTGTAGTAACTATATAAAGGTACATTCGATTTATTTCATTGAAAAATTTCAAACAAAAGAACGAACTGAAAACTTTTTATAATTGCGAATTTTAGTTTAAATGTCTAGTTAAAATTTCAAACAAGTAATCTATTTTTTTAAACTTTTTTTTCTAAAATTTTAGCTATATATATAAAATAAGAGTATTGGCCCGATGATAATAATATCCTTTTCTGAATTCTTATTTAAAGATGAAATAATAACAGAATACATCAATTTCATTGCTTTTTCTAAAGATTTTCTAATCTGCAAATGTATACGAAACTTTTGGTTAGTGGAAGGGAGGCAGTATATGAAAAGGGGGTGAGAACGGTTCTAAAATATCAATAAAAGTAAATTTAAGATAATTTAATAAAACTAGATTTTGAGAATAATAAAAAAAGGTTATAAAAACAACGTAGAAATTAACCAAAAAGTTAGAAAAAATTGTAAGACCCTAGAAAATCTCATTTTAATTCTGAAAAAATTTTGAATTTATCGATTTCTTTATTAAGTCGATCGAAGTGATATAGAAAAAATCCGGCAATTTATAAATATTTTAATTATATTAATGTTAAAAAATATTTTGATGAATGATTAATTATTAATTAATCCTTAGAAGATAAGCCAAATCTGTTTTCAAATTTAAAATCTCTACACTCTAAAGTTTCACAATTTTATTTAACTTTTAGTTCGATTAAAATCAAATATTATTGTGATTACATAGCAATAAAACATTGTACTGACATTGAACTATTTTAATAAATACATTTAAAGACTATTAAATTATTTGAATTTCATTTAATTACAATTTTTACAAAAATGATTTATACACAACCCCTTAAAAAGTGAGTATTTATCATCCCTTTAATACAAATTACAATAAATAAATGGAGACTCTATAAATACAATCAAGTTATATTAACTAAAATATTGGGATGACAAGTATTTTCGAGAAAAATTGATTTAATATGATTAATAATAAATTGCGAAATTAACGCAAATATAGATTTAAATATATTTTTTAATTATATATTTGCTATAATATGTACCTATACAATTGTTTTTTGTTATTATTATGTTGTAGATTAGTATAAAATATTTTTTTTTTATCTTGTTCAAAATAATAATAATATTGATTTAATTTTAAATAACACTATACCTACCAATGTTTAAAACATTCTTCTTTTAACTGAAGTACCATTTTTCTATTGACCAGTATTTATTTTATATACCTAATTAATAGTGGTTACTAAGAGTTTTACCATTTTAGATTTTGAATGGAGCGAGGAATCTTTTGTTTTTACAATGATGTTTACATTTTTTTCTCGTGATTAACTTTTCGATCAGAAGGAGTCCAGTAGAGGTTTCAGAGATTTTATTAGTATTAATATTGTATAATAAAATAATATGCTATTATTGTAATAATAAAATACAAAACAAATTATTAGACGGTATTGTTAAATGCGCGACTGTGTTTACTAGGTACTTAGAATGGAATTATCATTTTGAAATACAATTACCTACCTACTTGTAAATTATTCTATTTTGGTATATAAACCTCCATAATTATTATATATTATTTAAACCTAATACCTATAAGATCAAAATATAGTTAATTAATCACACAAATTCAATTACTCAAAAATTGGTTGATGAAGTGTGCATTTAGCTTTCCCAAAGCGCTTTAGAATAAGCCTTGAATTAAATTCTATACGATATATACCATTGGTTAGAAAATAGAAATGCATTATTGATTATTCACTATAACACACTATTAAGCGGAACATTAATAGAATTTTTATGAATCTTGTTTGAAATATTATTCTTATTTTGTGATCTAAAAATTGTGATAACGTTTTTAGTGTATGTAACCGAATCTAACCTAATCTATTTAGTCGTTTAGAAAAACGTAAAATAATGTAAATTTTGAATCTGAGATATTTATTGAATTTATATTTACTTGAACAGATATTATTCGAAAACTACACATTTGTAATAGATTAATGGGGAAATTACATTTTTGGAACTGATAAAAAATGTATAAATCTAGACATTAAAAATGTGGAACCTATATATATTTCGGCCAAGTAACCAAAGATTAAAATACGATTTTTAGGTGTAGTTATTATGGAGCGAACGTATCGAAATTAAAATATAAATAATTTTGTTTCTAAGTTTATCAAAATTAATTTAACCCTTCTATATTTATTCTAAATTTATTTTTTTTAAGTAATTTTAATTTCGAGATAATTGATAAAAAAAACTATATTTTGAGAGTGATTTCGACTCCAATCATATCGATTTCAGTCACGTAATAATGAGGGTAGACGATGAATAAATCCACTTCCGTGGATTTTTTATATAAAAAAATTAATATTTTTTTCAAGATTTTACGGTCACATCCTTCTAATATTTTCTCGAACTATTCTTATTAGTGTGATCTCTAGACTTTTTACAATTTAATTTTCCTACCATGTCTTCCTTGTGTATGGTACCTACTATAAAGTTCAAATATGACTAGTTTACTAGTGTTTCTTCCATATTGGTTATATATTTATAATCTATAATGGATTTTCCTTGAACTTTCCATGACTATTTTTTTTTATACTTTTTCTGAATACTTCAAAATTTGGACCATATGTCTGTCTAAGCATTTTTTTTTTTTTACAAATTGTAGATCTAAGAACATACGTAAAATGTGGCCACAGAAATCTCGAATATAGAAGTTCCTTGAATTTTCTAGGTAGGTATAGTTATTTTGACTTGAGGCTCAAACGATTTTTCCAAGGAGGCATAAAAACCTTATTGATAATAAATATTCTAAATTTAATGACGTTTTATCGGATCCAATATATTTAATTTCAGTCACTTTTTGAAAAACATAGTTTCTACTATAGATTGCACAGCACCTAATTGTTTCTCGGTTTTTTAGATGCTACCAGATATTTGATTAATAATACAAAATTAAAAATAGTTATATTCAATATTTAAAATGAAATCTCTTTTAATTTTAAACTTAATAAGAGATTATTTTGTATATTTTAAGAAAATTAATTTATTATCTGTTCTATCCTGTAGATTTGATTTAGTAACCTCCCTCACACTCACACATACATACATTTTGAACAATAATCGCTCTATAGACAAAATTCTAAATAGGTACACCATTGGTCAATTAAATTTTGATGAAATCAGAATTGTTTTTTCCAGATAATTTCTATTCCATATTTATTGACTCAAGATTTATCAATTTCAAGTTAAATAATATTAAAAAATTTGTTCTGTGTTCAAATGGACAATAAATTGGAGGGTAGAAAAAAACTTTTGGAGAATAATTATTAAAATTCAACAAACAATAATATTTTTTTACCGAAACCTTCTGGTATAATAGTAGAATGGGGATTGTGGATACATTGCTATCTTTAAAAGAGAAAAAAGTATTAGCAATAGTAATAATATCATTTTTATGTTCAATTCCATTTTAATCAGTGATTATGTAAATTGTATTAGTATTTCTCTTTTGTTTTTATTACAAACTACATTAATGATATATCCGAAATTTTTCTAATGTTGGTATCTTATTAGCCTTATAAATTTTATTGCAGTTATAGATGTATTTCTGGCTTTTTTAATAATAATACTAAGCAAATATTTATAGGTATTTATTTTACATATTTATTTTTATAATATAATTGGTAAAGTTTAAGTAAAGTTTTTCTCGGTTTTTTATAGATATAATTTAATAAATTGCTTAAATAATCCTCAACGGTTTAAGAATCTGCGAAAAAAGTATTTATAATTTGTTTTATGGATGTTGTAGATAAATATATTTTTCTATTTTATGATTTTATCATACAAACAATTATTAAACAACTATCCATTTTAAAGACCCTGGTGAATAACTTTCCAATTTACGATACACATAAATGAATAAATAAGTTAACAGAAACGTGAAAATGTTATTATTAAATACCTATTGGTTTAATTTGGACTTTCATAATATTATCCATTAGTAGAAAACAACTTACTAAAATAATCAGTAAAATCTACCTTTTTTTTTTATTATAAAACAATTAAATCTACTAGAACGGTAATACGTTGTACCTATGTATACACATATATTAAAAACATAAAAATGTTTAAAAAATGTATAGCAATTATATATTTTGAGATTTTCAAGTTCATAAATAAGTACGTTTAGGTTTTAAAAATTTTGAAAATTAAATACTGTAATTATAAACTTATTATTATTTAATTAATTAAAAACTGTATTCAAAAATTCTCAAAATTCATATAATTCACAGTTAATTTTTTTATACCCATTTAAAAGTTTTTCCTTGACATTTATTATTTTTGTGTAAAATTGTTTATATTAATTCCGATAAAAATGGATCTAAAAACTTGACATTTTTACAGAGTACGTATTTCCTATAATATGTTTTAATGCTATTCATTTTTGAAAATCTTTTTACAGTAATACATAATTATGTTTAAGTATATAACATCAAGCTCCGCTTAGAACAATTATTTTACCGAAAACAATGATGAATTATTGCTTCCAAATATAGGTTTCTAATATTTAATATCTTACTCGATGATTAAAGTGCTTCTGACAGCTACTGACCAAATATTTATTATAATTACATTTTTAAGTTTTTAGTTATCACATAATTGTCAGTTGATAATATAATTTTTGTTGATTTACCTATATAATATACATTACATATTATTATATTTATAATAAATTACAGTTAAGAAATATATTTTTGTCATAATATCATAGTATCAGTATTAATAATAAAAATAGAAAATAATCTAAATTAACTACAAAAAATAAAAATCGGTAAAACTATTTCCGGGAGATTTATTATTAAATCCTATAGTATAAAATTTGATATCCATGATGTCAAAATCCACTATATGTCAAATTTCTTAATAACATAAAATTATTCGAAAAATTTACTTAAAACACAAATGTGTTCATATAAGTTACATTTTAAGCTTCTAATATTCTTCAAAAATACATAGATACCTATGTAGGTAGGTAAGGGTGAACGCATTATTTTCGTCTTATAAATAATGTCGTTCCAATGTAGCTATGGTACTTCGGATATTTCAAAAAGTAAACATTTCAACATACACTATAGTTTCAGAAATCAATCTCAAAAAAACCTAAGCAAAAAAATCGACTTTAAATACGCGATGTTTTATCCGTATTTTTTGTTTGTGGTCTGTTTATTATCAAAAAAAAATATTAACCCTTTCGGTATCAAGTACTTTTTTCTCTATCAACCCATCCAGACCAGACATTTTTTTTTTTGGTTACCTATATTAGAAACCCCTCGAAAATGTAGAAATTCTAAATAGTTATAACTTCTTTGGGATAATTCCGATTTATTATTTTCTTATGTCTTTAGATTTGTCTTGAACATGAGTATTATGGTGATAATGTCAATAGAAAATCAGTAATATTCCGTGTGTTCCTAAATTCATCAAATTGGTCAGCGACTGGATTTAATCGTTCCTAATTTCAGCAGATGGCCTATCTGCTGGAAGGGAGGTAATCAAGCGGATTGCTTTATCAGCCATCTACTATCACACGGCTGGTTGAATATAAAACCATATGAATTTGATAAGAATTGTTCGCGGGAAAAGTTACAGATAGGTACAAATATTGATGAAGTGGCGTATTTAATATACAGTACATATTTTGTGGTAATACGGTGCTTATTCTATTCTAATTGCATAATTTCATGTCTATTGTATTGACTTTTTCTATAATTCGTGGTTAATGTTAATTTAAAATGGAAATTATATTTACCCATTTGAACTGTGTTTACATAAAAAATTTAGAAGTAGAAACGATTTTGTCATCATTTGTTAATGGTTTGTTTATATTTTTATAAAAGTGTAATAGTAACTGGGACGTTTTCATAATATTTTTCAATGTATACGTTTCAAAGTAAAGTATACTTATACCCATTAAAATTGAATATTAACATATTAATAGAACAGAAAATATCACTCACGATTTATTCTTGGCAGTAGTATAGATACGATATTTTCTGGGGGCTGGAGGGTTAGATGTTTTATATATATATATTATATTTATATGTACATTAATAGTGACGTAGTTCACTTATATTTGATATTAATATTATTATAAAAAAAAAAAAAACATCAAAATCTGTCTTTATTAGGTACCTACCTACCAATATAGACAATATTATTGTCAAGTGTAAGTAACACCTATAAAACTATCTTATGTTTTTGTATGGAAGAAAGTTTCTTTGGGGGGTATACCTGTTAAACCACCCATTTAAATACGCCACTGACTCCAGGTATCGAAACATATATATATATATCGAGACATTCTATAAACGTTTATTTTTTTGTTTATTGTATAACAAAATATTTTAAACTTATTAAACAAATCAATAGGTATTTTGGTATTGAGTAACTTGTAGAATTATTTGTACATAAATCAATAGGTACTATTTATGTCCTAAACTCCTAACTATTCATATTTCATACCTATTGGTAATATCTGTTAAATATTTATTATCAATTATATAAATTATTGTTTAGATAAAGATAATTATTGTGGTTATAAGAAATAACCAACATGTTCCAGCGCTTTAACAAAAAATGCGTTCCTGAATTCTAACCAATCCGCTGAACAATCCGCTACATCCGTAGATGAATTTAGGAACGCACGGATTACAATGATGACATATGCGTCATTGGTACCGAAAGAGTTAAGTAAAGTAATAAAAAAAAAAAAAACAAAAGTTTATAGGTAGAAGTGGAAGCTTTGTTCGATCGATCGGAAAAAATCGTTCACAATAATTATAAGTGCAATGTTATCTACGATTTCCTGACCTACCGTATCGTCACGATAACTATGTAATATTGCAGGATCTATGGTTTTCGACTTACGATAATAATAATAATAATAATAATGATATTTTACCTACTATACCTAAATACACGATCCGTTGGCGTGCACTGAAAAACATCGATTACGAACGTAATCGTATTATTTCTTTCCGAGATTTACATCTAACCTGACCCGCAAATGTAATAGCATTAATAAGTACCTACAAATAAAATAAAAATAAACAAATAAAAAAATACCCGTTGATCGTAAGAGGAAAGGGTAAATATTGTAATTTTTTCCTTTCTCGTTCTTTCTATTCCGCGCCACAATCATCGGCTTTCACGGTCTGAAAACCGCGGAGACCCGACGCGAATTCGGTTCGGATTTCCAATCAAACATCTCGTCGTGCCTGAAACGCGCAATGAAATTATCATTAATGGTTTACAGGCACGCGCACAATATCAATGGTGGGCAAGTTAATGGAAAAAATTAACTTAATCAAGTTAAGTTAAGTTAGCCTAAATGCCTTCAGTTAAAAGTTAGGAGTTAACCAAAAATAAATTTAACTGATTAAGTTAAAAGTTATCATTGAAAAAATATTAACTTAACTCAGTTAAAAATAGATAAATTTTTTTTTCATTTAATATTTATGTCTTAAATTTCAAGGCTTTTTTTAAAATTATTCAAATATTTAAGAATAAAATTTCAACTATTTACTTTTTTTAATGTTAGATACTAAGTTACAAATGTAGGTACTATGATAAAATTTCTTGTCTTTTACGTGTTAATTTAATTAAATGATTATAAAAATTAACGATTAAAAGTGAAGTTAAGTTAACGATAATTTAATCTAGTTAAGTTAATTAGTTAATAAAGAAATTAATTAACTAGTTGAGTTAAAAGTTAAACAAAAATTAACTTTTTAACTTGATAATGTCCACCGTTGCACAATATTATTACGTTGATTATAGGCGTGATTGTCGATGCCGAGCAAGCGATTCGCCGTGCACGACACCATAAATATCATTGAAATTCGTTTAGACTTGCATTCGAACGAGAGTATAGGCACAATTCCGTTATGAGCGCGTTTAAGGGTTGGATTGGAAAACGAATGAAATGTTCAAAAAGCGATTTCTAAGAGTATAAACCCGTCTGTTATTATATTATACTTACAATATTTATACTATACTCGGTGTACCTGTGCGATATTTATAATCCGGTCTAGAGGATATTATTATAATATAATGATAGTTTCACGGAGAGAACGTGCAGACGGTTCCGGCGTGCACATGGACGGTATAGGTACTTTATTTCGTCGATCGTAACATATTTTACGGACGATTTAGCTGCCGTGGGTGTATAATACACACACACACATATATATATATATACCTATCATTATTATAATTATTATTATTTTCGTATACATCGTCGACAACAATAATAATATCGTCTGCAGATCGACACGTTTTTTTTTTTTTTTTTACAGACCGGTAAGTAAAACGACCGTATAAAAAATGATCCTGTTCAACATTTTCCGAATGTTTTTCGTCGTTCGTTCTTTGTTTCTCTCGTCGGTTCCCGAATTCGGAAAATCTTCGAAAATCCAATGTACCTATACAGTTTTTCCGTACCGCGTATTATAGAAAATGGACATTTTTGCCAATTTGTATGCGAAAAAAAAAACGATCAATTTAACACAATAATATATATATATATATATATAGGTATTTTTAAAATATATATTTAAATATACCTAAAGTATTCAATGTACCGGCTACAAAAATATTGAAATACACATTTTTATGTACCTACCTATATTTATACTTTTTAAATAATTATCGATCCTCGACCTATAGGTACGTACCTACACACGCAATGCCAATTCCTTGATACCCTCAATCGGTGCTTTCGAGCTTGGTATATCGATTTCGATAAACCATAATTCCATAAATAATTTAATAAAACAATTTGCTTTAACCTATACTTAAATATGTACTATATGTACATAAATATGCGTATAGAAATCTAAAGCCAACAATAGGTACGAATACAAATTGTAAATATTGATATTGGTAATCACAGTCTGTTTTCTATCTTTATAGTATCTAACTACCTACTGTATGAATAAGAAAATGTGTTTAATATTGATTTTCAAATCAACAATGTCCTTGGTAACTACGAAAACGCATCAATACGATGGACGGACACAACGGGGATATAAAGTATCTAAATACTTATGTTTAGAAACCTAAAATTAAAATTATAGTGTCCCAAAATCCAGACGAATAACAAAAAAATCATATCATGAACTTTTTTTCATTCAGCTAAAAAAAGGAATGGTTCAATTTTATCTTTTATTAAAAAAAAAAAAATCAAAATCGTGCACAAGACAAAGTAGCAATAAGAGTTAAATGGTCTTGACTTAAATTAAATAGTTTTTCAACGTCGGTATCCAATATAAATCCCCAACTCCGAAATGATCATAGATAAAACTGAAATGACGCCTGGACACGCAGTAAATATTCACTAAAAAAATGCTCTAGCTACAACAAATATTGACATAAAGCAGAAAATTTCCCCTATTTAGATTTCTTTACATAGGGATAATGAATAGCATGTCAATATAAATAAATAATACCTACATTTTGTGGAAAAACTTTAAATGGTTACAAAAAAGTTGTAAAAAAAACAATTTTAATGATTTTTATTAACGACTAAACTTATATTAGGTACATCATAAAACTTAAAATTATATCTTTCACGAGTCGTGAATTTAAAAACTGATAATTATAATTGGTAAAAAAAATTAAAAACTGGAAGAATATACTGAAAATTTTATTAATTCATGTACTTTAAAACGCAGAAAGGAGTCCACTTTTCCTAATTTTTCAGAGAAGAAAAGATCTTTTGGTCGAAAATTTTAATATAGAAAAAAAATCATTGTAATACATCATTGTAAAAACACTTACTCCCTCACTCCGCTTGGAATCAATTCTGTTAATATTTTGTGCTAATTTTATAAACGTTAATCTGAGTAATATTATTCAAATTAAGTCAAGGATATGTCTTACATCGTTTTACAACATAAAAGAGGAAAAAGGTATAACAATTAAAATATTAATGGTATACATATTATATTAATAAAATACGTCTTATAGAATTGTTATGTAATAATCATTAAAAATTTTCACTAGTTCATACAGCTGATTAAATATCCGTGAACATGGCATTTTTCTGTAGTAAACAGTAACTTGCATGTAAATTGCGAGCCGGTTTTGATCATCGGGTTGATGGCTTTACAGTAAATTATGTATTTCGATGTATTAGATGATAAATACAAAAATATAATAAAATACTAAATTGATAAGAATAAACACGACTTCTTTCCGAATTTAGCGATTCGTATTATATTATATGTAAATTTCAAGATTTTAGGACCATTAATTTCAGAACTACGAAGAAATAACCATTATCGATTTAGAGGAAAATGTATTTTTATCGTTTATTGCGTATTTTTCGCATATTTTTTTCTTACACAATAAAAAATTATTAAGAAATTAGAACACTTAAATTTAGAATATTTCAAAGTACTAACTAGAAAAACTTTAGTACCGCGAAATGGGCACACGTTAAACTAGATATTATGAGATATTTTTGGTAAGCGGAACGGAAAACACGTCAATGTATAAAACCAATAAAATCTTAGCAAAGTCACATTTATTTTACGTCGTATTATAAACAAATAAATGTGTTTATAACAATCAATTATTCGATAAACAGACATAAATTGGCATTGTGTATGAAATACATTTTACCTTTCACTACAGATGAATAAAACTTTTGAAAACGTTTAAATATATTTTAAATATATTAAAAACATTCAACACTACTATATTATATTTCATGACATTTTCGAACACTAGTGTTATCCATTCTTAGTATTTTGCATTAAATAGGTACAAATATATTTACTATATTATATATAGGTAGATATTAATGCATACTGTATAGGTATTAACTTTAAACCCTGTTTTTTTTTTTTTTTTATTGAATTATTATTCTCATTGTTCGTTAATATTTTGATAGTTTTATAAAAATTACCGGAATTTGATTTTCGCCATTTTTTTTTTTTATGAATAATCACGACTGAACATAATATATCTGCAGACAGAAGGATTTTTCGTGTCAACGACTACGATAATTAGGTATTTATATTATTTACTATCATGATTTTGCCACCAAATAGACCGTGATGATCGCGACCAATTATTGTGTTCCACGATCGTACCACATATATCTGCGCAGACTATCTATAGATACACATAACATAATACAGCTTCAATAAAATACAATTTGAAAAGTGCTCCTATAATAATATATTGGGTAATAACTAATAACAAGGATTTGTTCGATATACGGTAGAGTGCGTTTGGTTTGTTGGCGCTGGATGATAAAACTATAGAGGGTTTTTTTTTTTTTTTTTTATTAAAAATTCGTAGACAACAATCAATCTTGTTGTAAGCAAACATGTGTACGACGATAAACGCGATATTAAAATCAAACAGACTCCGATTTTTAAAATCGTCTGAGAGAGCATTTCTATAAAGTTCTGACGACTTGACTGTTCGTATCGATTTAGAACCAAACGGATTCCATTTAATTTATATGACGCAAATCGGACGGTCATAATTCCAAAACCACATATTAAAACTAATCGAATGTGAACGCGTTTAAACGATATGAATACCATAAAAACAAATAACACGTATTATGTGCCGAGAGTGTTCAAAAAAATATTATAATAGGTAGTAAAAGTTAGTTCAAATGTATACCTAGTGAAAAACCAAAAAGGTATACAAAAAAAAAAAAAAAATAATAATATGAAAATGAATAAACACAATGCATAGAGTATACTAATAATACGAAACGAATTATTAAACGATGACTAGTATATAACGTAGACATATTATTAAAACAGCTGTTAAGCGTCCCACACACGATACGATTCATCGTACGACACACTGTACAATTTGGTTTGATACGATTTGCCAAACTATTATTGTCGTAACGTGTGCGGGCTTATAGTACTACAAGTTGTACGACGACACCGACTTTGAGCATGCATAAAAATCTATCGTACGACGGGGTTTGATGAACGACCGATCGGAACGTGTGTGGACACACTGTACGATCGACGATTCGATTTTGAAGTATTTAGGCTCGTTGTCGCGTAATTCGTGAACTACTTGTATAATTATGGTGACCAGACTTACTTATTTTCGTAGGACAGTACTCTTTTTTATTGCCTTGTCCTATAGTGTCGTTAACAATATTGTTAAGTACATGAAATTGTACTCCTTTATTAATTATTAATATACATATATTTTATGATTTAATTATTTATATTTTATGGTTAGTATAATATAAGATAATATTTTGCTACTTTGGTATGAACTACGATATGATAATATTATAGTACATTATTACTATGTACCTATCTACTGTATTACTGTGTACTATTCGTACATTCACCTTTAAAAATTTATTTATTTTCAGTGTATTCAATGTTTCAAAATATTTTCATCATATGGACACCAATAGTTTAGGTATTCGACCTGTATCTATAGGTGGAAGGGTGCGAAACAGATGTTTTTATATGTAACTATATAACACACATTATATTATCTTTTTAATGAAGAATCAAAATATTTTTACAGTTAATTGCCTATTTTACGAGTGATGGGTGAGGGGATGCCCATCTCCAATCGACAACCTTAAATACGCACTTGACAGATACGCCCCTAATAAGTTGACCTTATAATGAAATTATTTCAAATATTCAGTTTTTTCTAGGGAAAATAAATATAAACAATAGAGTAATAAGGTAAAAAAAAAATAAAAATTGCGTTGATGGAAATGGCCTATGAGCTATGAGAAATCTTGTAAAATAATTTACACATTGACCAATCCACTTAAGGGGGACGAGTTTTTTTTTTTTTTGTAATAAAGGAGTAAACATTTTAAAACGTACTTTTTTTTTGATTATTATATCTGGTCTCCATAACTATAATGCATGTGTGACAATACGCGTTACGTTGTAGTATAGCCAGTTTTACACCATTTTCTAGGCTTCTTCTTTTTTCCCGAATCCAATAATAATGCAAAAAGTATTTACTTTTATACTACCTTTAGTTTTTTTTTGATTCAGGTGCCATAATTTATTAAAATATAATATATATAATTTCATACTATGGATATTATATATATATACAGGGGCGTAGCAAAGTAATTATTTTTGGGTGGGGGAGGGGCGGTGTGTTAATTTGGCCAACTGATTGCACTTTATTTTGTACGAATAAACTATTTTAACAATTTGGCAGACTACAAAGCTCATTTTCCAAAAATACCTAAAATACTTCATTAAACGTAAAAATTCAAAAAAAAAAAAAGGTCAACAACTTATTTTTACCTTTCACTATATGAATAGCCAACCGACAATACGATTTGACTGACTGACATTATCTAAAATAAGCTTTTATGTAGGTATTGTTTATATACTTTTTAGTTTAAAATGTAAATCGATTCATAATTTTGCATGTATAATTCAGATATTCAATTAATCATTTACATTGAAGTAAAATATAATAGTTTTAATAACATTCTAATTATAAATATACAAACAGATTTTAAAGATAATAATTTTTACCAATACATATTAGATAACAATACACAGTTTTCAAATAGCCGTTTTAATATATCTATGTTGCCAGTGATCGTTTAATAATTCGATTCGCACTATTAGTATAATATTCTATATGTATTACGTTTATTAATTTTCATGTTTTTTTTTTTTTTTTTTGTATTCCTTTTTTGTTTTTTATTATTTATTTGTAACCTGAATATGTCGACTTACGGTTGAAGCTATAGTTGATACTTATAATAGTTTTTGAATATTCTCAGCACATATTCTTCTTTTTATATATTATTTTTTTGTGATACATATTAATTTTTAATACCTACATATTTATATGTAGGAACATTTGCCAAACAATGGCTTTATTTTCGTGAAAATATTCAAAGTTATAATTGAACAGCATGTTAGAATAATAATATACATGCACTATAAAGTATATCAAGTGACCCTAAAGTGTATTTAATATACATTATGCGTCAAGCTCTTTCCCTGATTTTATATATACAATTATATGCATACTACAAAATTTAAAAAAGAAAAAAAACATGTCGTTGACTTAAAACGATAAAATTTTTGTTCAGAAGAACATTTTGTAATTTCTATCTTGATTTTTTTTCTTTATACGACCTTAGAATTTTTAATTCTCCATTTTATTTTTACTATTGAACTGACTAGAATAGAAGATTTTTAAATAATGTACATGTTAAAAATGCTAATAAGAGAGAACACATAAAGACAAAAAATAGTTTTTGAATGAAAAATTCGGATTTAAAACTTTTTATTTTTGGTGTTTATTTGTTTGATTTTAATTGAATGATTCGTCGTCTTCTTCCAGGGATATCACGATCTATGTACGCATGTAAATTTATAATGATTATTCAGGTCCTATTGATGTCTACACATGTATATGTTGTACAATGGCGCACGTGGTTTGCCGCTGAATAGACCCCGAGGGAGTTGTAGTCACCGTTCCCCCTATCATTATTGTCGGATAAGGTTTATTCGGATAATAATAAAGATAAAAATTAAATTCGCATATATAAGTAGACGCGGATTTCACTCGGCACGTGGTGCACCTAAAATAGAACTCACAAAGAGAAAATAATGTAAATCTTAATTACATTTTGTAGAGTGTATCCAAATGAGTTTAAAATAATTGTTTTAACTTCTTTTAAAAACCTGATTTCTTATGACATTTTCCAGCAATAACGTTTGAACAATACCGAAATCGATTGTTATCTTGATAGATAGCTTATTTCTTATCAGCTTTCACAATGGCATCCACACATGTTGTATCATCTACGGACCAAGCTTTAAATGCAGTTTAACATCGTTTTAAAAATTAATAGTACTTATTATTTCATGAGATAGTGATTGATGCAGGTGATGGGGTGTGGGTGCAAATAAAAAATCCAAATTTACTAGAAATACGATGTTTCCAATTTTTCTCTTTTTGATAATCAATATATTAATGTGTATTGGAAACATATACGGAAACATCAAAAATCAAGGATTATGATAAGATTATTAACAACAAAAATTCCTACTCATTAGACATTTTCTAAATATGAAATATCCAAAGAAAAGTTATGGTTGGTATAGATACGTCAAAAAATGAGTTTAGCCCTCTAATTTTTAAATAACTGTAAAACCTACTTTTCGAGTTACGACTGTTTTAAACTTACTTTTTGGTTCACCCTCTTATTTTTTACATATATATATATATATATAAGTACGCGTTCATATCGTGATATATATTTTTCGCTGCCGGGCCTGTTAAATTAATAGATACTAAGTTGATTAATAATGGCGAAACATCAGTTGAGATTTAAATATTATTAACAGTGCAGCCTTATTAAAGGAATAATTGTTGACGCGCGTGATAAAACGTTGATGAAAATTGATTACGTATTATTTTAATTAAACCTGAAAGGAACGACTGAGACGGAGCTTCAATGGTTTTAACCCCCACCACCCCCACTACAATAAGAAAGTGATTCATAACGTTATATTTTTGATTAATCTGTTGAACACACAATATACGCATATATATATACACTATATTCAGGGTACCTTACAAGAATATTATCACTCATTATATTTCAAATAAATAATTTACTGTGTGTTTATTTATTATAATAATAATAATTTATTATAATTATTTTTTTTTTTTTAATACATTTTAAAAAGACCAAAAATTAGGCGGTCAATTTTCCGAATATTTTCACAATTTGACTTCATGTAGTATTACTATAATATGTAGCGATTTTTATGAATCATTTATTTATTTATTGAAAGGTTTTCGAATCGAGATGTCAAAACACGTGTTTCTGTGCACAAGGTTTCCGGTTCGACTCCCAGATAGCAAATGGGGTAACCAAAGAGATTTTTTCGCTGGTGGCGTTTGGTCTCTGATGCAAGCCGGCCATTATTACTAAACCTGTCAAATAATTTGGTAGCTATGCTTGTCGTAGCTATCAAGAACCATAATCAACTCCCCTAATATTTGTGATGCTGCAAACTTGAGAATTTTAGAGTTTGGGAAAAAAAATTATGTAAAACTGTTAATTTATTTTTATATATTGATTGAAAAATGGATATAAGTACATATGCAACTAACTCGTCTGTATTCATTATTTTTAGTACATTTTTAAAATTCCTTCCAATATTGGAATGGTGAAGTTTAGAAATTGATCAATTTTAAATTTGCAAAAAAATAATCCATCAAAATGTGAATTGATTATCTTGAATTCAAATATTTTAATAATTAATAATTAAAAATTAATTTTTGTTAAATTGGAATAATTTTCTTCGAGTTATAGTAAATATCGTTAAAATAGCTTATATAAAAAAATTGTTTTAGACAACATAATTAAATTTAGAAGATAATCCACGTGGAAAAATAATTCTATATGTACCAAATATAAGAGTTTTAATTTATAAGTATTATAACTTTTAAAATATATAAAATAATTATATGGATGTACCTATATAATTTATATATTTTTAATATAAAAAATAATTTTTTCAACAATAATAGGTATATCTATGTCCGATATATTAAATACTCTTACAAGTTACAAAATCTCAAAGTTTTCATTGTTACATTGTTGAGGGTTGACTGTATTTTAATTTCTGGTTTTAAATTTAAAAATTGGATTCAAAAATTGATACTGAATTAATAAAAAGGCCAATTTCTAATTTAATTCTAGGAAAAAATATAAAAATTCTGTGAATTGAAAAAAATAATGTTGAATTCCATTTCGTGTAATAAAAGGCAGTGAAGTGAATTCGTTTCTATCTGAAAATTGGCAGAAAATGACTATTAAATTTAAATTAAAAAATATTATTAAGTATTTTTATTTTAATATATTACCAATTTTATTATTTAATAGGATAAAAATGGTTGTAGAATAGAACTATGATCTTTTGACGATTTTTTCTATCTACTATGGTCATGAGACTATTTACTAAAAATGGATAGTGAGTGAGTGAGTCTCTAGTGAATTAAATGAATTAAGTCGGTGCGTCACAAAATCAGCGACTCAGTAATTCAATGCAATACTGTGAAGCTAAATAGTAGTTTGTAGTATGTTGATCTGTACTGCCAAGTACCGACCCAATTATAATAATTGTATTAGGAATATTCATGTTAAGATTAAGGGAATGCTTCGACTTATTAATAATATATTTATATAATTATTATATATAATAAGGAGTGATAAGTATTACCTAGTATCTATCTATTATTATATTTATTTTCATATGAGATTATATGATGTATATGGAGATATGATAAATGGGACATATTATACACTATGAATTTGATTCATTAATGAATTGATCCGATTTACAATAATTATTCATAATTTAGGTTCAATCCAGAAGTGATTCGATTTATTAATTAAAAACGAATTTATGAATAGATATTTGACTTCATGAATTAACTCATTAAAATTAATGGAATTGAGTGAATCAATTCATCTAAATGAGTCACATTTCTACTATTTAGTATTCACAATAATATACATCATTATTTTCACAATTATTCGTATCAGTATATTGTCATATGATCTGTTAGGATTTTATTTTTAGTTCTTAAAAGAGGTTTCTAACCATGGCGATACGTCAAACATCGGGAAAAAATGAAAATTAATTCTTAATCCGGAAAAATCTATTCGTCCGTTCTAACTATTTAAACCAATTTATAGAATTGAAAATGTTTTTACATTAAAAGATAATAACAAGATTACCTATGTCTGGAAATTCGTACTTCGTTCTATTTAAAATTATTGTTATTGAATTAAATTCATCGTGAAATTGTCGATAACTTATCAAATTACAGAAATGATCAGAATCATGAAGAAAACAATTGACAAATATAATATTAGCTAAAAATTATCAATGTCACCTAACGGCCCAACTGATTTTTGTTAATATACCTACCTACGTGTGATAAACTCGCATCGTTTTGGAAGTGTAAACTGTACTAAAAATATTTTTCGTTTCTTTGGACTTTTGCCATTTCATTTGAGTTAAGTTGAGTTTAGTTTAGTTAAGTATGGCAAACTTTTCCAGTTTCTCCGTCGCCATCGGGTATACAAAATTAACTCTTATCTTTTATGTCGGTTTGTAATTATTAAGAAAGGAGAAAAAAAAGTAGAAGAAATGAACAGAGGACTCTGGGCGAAAAATAATAAACACCATCGGTTTGTTGGTGGATGAAATTAATAAAATAATTACTATTTTGCACTTAAAAGCGAATTTAAAATAATTTAGTTTGACCAGTATTTTAATAGATAATGTATAATGATACATAATATATAATATATAATATTCATCGAATTTTTTCATAACTTTTGGATTTTTGATACTCCGGGATTGCATATTTAGATTTTATTATGATCTAGGTAATCTAAAAATACTTTTTCGAGTTAAATTATATATAATATAAAATAGATAAAACATTTAATTCAAAATACATAATATGAATTAGTGGACAATTAATTTTCACATTATTAAACGAAATTATTATAACACTTAATTGCATACCCAATAAGTATATTTTTCCTATTTATATCGTTACGAATGAAATAATACAAATTATAATCATATTCTAACGGGAAATCCGGTCCAAGCTAATATGTCGCATAGCGTATACATTGTGGTTATGAGAAGTCATGTTGATAACACAATATTACGATACAATATTCATAACTGAAACACGATAGTAACTATATTTGACAGGAAACAAAAATTAATTACACAATGTATGACTGATAATTATTATTTGAAACAAAAATAATATTAAAATTTGAATTTCTGCGTTTAAATCGAAAACTGTTGATAGTTTGCATCTTTGGCACAATAACGTATTGTTACAGTGATTTAACTTGAAAACATTTTGAAAAAATACGATAAATGTTATTTTTCTTATTCAATTAAAATGTGTTTCTAAATATCACTATAAAATCAATTTTATGGGAAATAATAATCACTATTTTGATGATAGATGTAGAAACAAATATTTATTTCAGCTTAAATTATTTAGTATAATTTTAGAACGAGAGTCGAGAACTATGATTCTTATATCGAAAATTATTTGTTATTAATCTGACTAAATTCAATAAACTTCATTTTATTTTTTTTAACATATAGAAATTTTACAGATTTTTTAATTTTGTATTATGATTCATAAGTCTATTTTATGTACAAATTATAACAATTTAAAATTTCAATATAACAAACTTATTTATACAGATCTAGTATAAAACATTATATTTTAAAGTTCAAAAGTCAATAATAATAATATTATTCATGTAGGTAGGTACTTATCTATAAAAGAACGCTTTTAATATACTCGTACGTCAGTATAAAAGTATATTTCAATGACAAAGGGTCATTTATGATAAATAAAAAAACTCAAATACATATTGATAATATTATTTTTTATTGAGTTAAAATTAGATTAAATTCGACAAAATGAAATAATTAATATCGTTAAATCACTTTTTATAAATATTCTATAATATTAGTTTTTAAACTTTCTATTGATATTTTGTGTTGCTATAAAATTCATTGTAATTATTGTTACTGATTAATAATATCGAATTATGAATAAAACATGAATGTCAAATGTGATAGCGTGTGAAGGTCACGACTTCCGGATAATAAAAAAACATAGTATGATAATATTCTGAAAATTTATATAATAAATTATGTATTAGTATTTAATAATATATTCATTTGTAAGAAAAATCATTTACGTACTGTTGTAAGTTTGTGATGTTATACCAAAGACAATAGTTAGGTATTAGGTCTAGGATATATATTAGGTCTTACGGGAAACAATAGATGAAAATTTAACAAGCTATAAAAAGTCCGTTTCGAGTTATTGGTTAAACAAAAAGCCTATTTTTACTTTATATATTTTTTAACTATACAGATTTCTAAATGTACGACTTAAGCATTATTTTAAACTTAGTAAATACCTATATTTTTCTTTTTGTAGGATTTGTCGATTGTAAATAATAGTCTACAATTAGCTTCAAAGTTTTAAATTAGATCCTAATAATTTAGCAGTCACAATATAATGTAGACAAAATAATCTTAATAAACATTTAGATATATATTATATTTTTATACATTTTGACTTTTCGGTGTAAACTCAAAAATAAATAAATATAAATATGTAATAAATAAATAAACTCAAAATACATTGCAAATCCGAAATACATCATTCTTTTGGACGGTTTGGATATTACATAGCGAAAAAGCAATAGAAATTATTATTAAAAAGTTCAATAGTAAACATGCAAGAGTAATGGTATACAATCTAAACGAAAAAAACATCCTTCAAACACTGTAGGCTTATATGTGTTTGTTATATTATTATTTATTCGTAGTCAGCGCATTTTCATTTAAAACGTTTTTAATTTCATTTTGCCCTTAAAACTCCTTAAAAGTGTCGGAATTTTAACTTAAATTTCGAAATATCAGAAATTTCTATGTAAAATTTTCTAAAATATGTAGATACAAAATATTATATATAATAAATCTAGTATACTCTTATGACTAATGCACTTTTAATAACTATTTTTTTTAAATTTGCTTTAATTTATATCTTATAAAAAAAAGTGACTTTACTTTTACTTGTAGATATTTCAAAAAAATTTGACATATAATATTATGTACCTAGTATGTAAATAATTTCAAATTAATTACAAAATCAAGTGAGTTTGGGCTCTGGCCCTAATAATAATACACTTTTTTAAATATGCATCTTTGGATCCAGGATAATGTCCTGGTCGTCTATGACCTAATATTTAACCATACGTGATTATAATTATAATAGCAATGTTTAGTTTACCTACTATAAACATTTCTCAAAATTCTTCAATATCAAATATAACATGGTTCGTTTATTCTAACCTTGCTTGGTTAAATACTTTGTGTGTGGTTGGCATATAATAATTATAGATAGATTATCCTATTTTTGCAATTTTGATAGACCAACATTAGCCGAAATAATTAATAAATTTGGTTAATATAACTTTCCAATAAACAGCCACGGTCATAAAACTAGTTAATAGGTAGATATGGTATAAAATGACGAAATAATAATGAACTTTTCATGATGAATTTAAGACTGGGATGGAAGTTTTTTATTAATTTAAATTTATTTAACTAGGTATATTTAAAATTCAAAAAAAAAAAATTAATATAGGTACCTACTCTTATAAAAATAAAAATAAATATATTTTATAAAAAATATAACAATATATATAAATATCATAAAAAAATATATAAGTATAAAGATAAAATGTGTGAAAATGAGTACCTATTCGATAATGTATTATTGGTAACAATACTAGTTTCGACCATAATCATCATCAGGTTACAAATTAATAATAAAGAGAAACAAAAAACGAGTACAAAAAAAAAAAAAAAAAATATATATAAAAATTAATAAACAGAATACGTAGAATTTATTATAAATAATAAGAAACAAATTATTAAATTATAACTAGTAACATAATATGTAGATCCCTATATTAAATTAACTGTTAGATAAATTCTATATCGTTTTCTATTATTTTGATAAATATAAATATATATCTATATATTATATTATTGAAACATGAAGGCATTTTTTTCGTACAACCATAATATCTAAAGTTCTACCGAATCTATTTCCATGATTTATTTTTAATGTAAGTGTTCAGTGTAAAGTTCAACCATTTATTGAGAAAAGTGAAAAAAAAAATCAATTATAGTTAAGTAATTATCGGCGTTTTTGGAATTACGCGTAACGTGTTTTTTATAATAATATAGGATAGGCTAGGTTATATTTAATAATAATAGATAGTTATTTTATAATTATAAACATCGGCACGGGTTTTATATTAATATTTTGAACTTCGGTTGATAACATTAATGTTTGTGAGTTTATCGTTTATGACCACATTCTCTCGCATCGTCACATTCATTGCGTGGATTATCAGTGTGGTCAATGTACAGTATTGATTTAACAATAATTTATAACAGCTGAATTACCCGTCGAGTTAAAATAAAAAATTAAATAGTTAAATTTAAATTAATAAGAACAGCTTTTCTAAAATTCGAAATTTATAGGGATAGATACATGGTGGAAGGTAAAATGGGAAGGAATACAGAGAAGGAAGTGGTTTCAATTTTACTGTTTAATTTTTTTAATTTTTTTTTACCCGACAGTGACAAGCAATTCAACTTGTTATATTTAAAATCTATTTGTATATTTAAAATGCGAGTATTATTAAAAATATTATGTCTTACTTCATTATAAATGGGTATAATTATTCTTCTAATACCGAATTTATGTATATATTATTTTGATTATTTAATATTATTAAATTTTTTCTTTATTGAAATGTATACTATGATTACATTTTAAGACGTGCTTAGCAAAATTTGATTTTGGATACGATTATTTAAATTTTATTTCTGAATATGTTCATTGTATAGACTTTAAAATTTCTACTAGTTTTTCCATGTATCTAAAATTCATTACAACTGCATATAAGTTATAAATGCCCCTTAATTATCACATAATTGATAGACGGTATAATTGTACATTTTTTAGTTTTAACATTCATGGTTAAACGGCGATTTTTACATTATTACTATTGTTATTTAATGACCTGATTATTTTTTTTATAGTATGTAGGTATATATTTATTTATGTATATATAATTATTAATTTTACAATCATATTATTATATGATTTTTGTTTTTTTTCTGTGAGAAACTTTTCGACCAGAAGCAGTTGAGAAGGAACTTTAGCGTTGATATGAATGATATAAATAAAAAAGTCGGTTAAAGATGGTTAGTTTTTGATTATTACTGTAGTTTCCTTAAGTCAGAAAAAAAAGTTCTATACGGTGTATGTAATCGTACACCATACACACATACGTATAGGACTATACATAACTATGACTACGGAAAACTATCTTCTATACGTTTCTATTTATACATACACTGTACGCATACTTATAGACATACCACAGAGTAAATAATATATAAAATGGCCATATCGTCGTATTATATGGACTTGTTATTGTAGTACGCTAAAATATATAGAAATAATAATGATTTCTTTTTGAGAGTTGAGACCGGTACCTACCATATAGAATAAATTGTTGAAAACACCCAGTACAAAGACATAAATTAATCCCTTCAAAATTCAGCAAATTAAATATCATTATTCTTTACTTATTCCTTATCGACAGCTTAAGAATATCTTAAAAAAAAAAGAAAATATTTCTTTATATATAAAGAAAAAAATTCTTTATCCATAAAATTAATATTAGATATATGTGAGATTGTCATAATGCATTTAAAGGGTAATAGAAATTATTGAAACCCCTGGTGTAACCGAATATGATCAGCTGGTATATTATATTTAAAATTCATTTCAAAAAGAGCCTTTTCAATACCAAAAAGACTTTAGAATAGATCATGTTTTGATTCCGATTTAGTATCGTCTTTATCAAGTGTAATCATTGCTTTCAAATCTAAAATAATAAAAATATATTATCCTATCCGGAGACCGAAGAGATCCGACGTGAAAAATGCTTAACAGACTTTTTTATCATATACCTATAATTATTTAACATTGTTACGTCCTTCAAATAAGCTATGCACCAATGTTTTTGTTTTACTTTTCCTACTTCTTTTGTACTTTCTAATCTTTGTCGTAACTTAGCATAATCTGATCATTATTTTAAGAGACACTACATACAAATATAGCCCCTACGAAATAAAAGAGGGCGTTTAGGGGGTTATGTTAGACAATAAAAAATATCATGAGAAGCTTATAGTTGTACATAGCTCTTCCCAAAAAGATTAGGAGATTTAGTTAAGTTATCACAAAGATCGAAAATCTCACAGGAATAACAGCAGGGCTTAGATGAATTACAAGATTAACAGGACCTATAAAATAAAAACGTCATAAATATTCTATTATAAATTGTTTTCGGATATAAAGTTTTTTCCAAAACTAATTACGCTCACAATATAATATAAAATGTATAAATACGAGTATATCTAATATAAAAATCGATAAAATAAACATTTCTGTTTATTCATGAATATTAATGATTAATGAACTAATTATATATTTTAAATAGCTTGCACAGCAATACATTACTTGTTCGTGTTTATAAATTATTTATAAATTTCAACTTGCAGATCAATTTTTCTCTACATGTGTCTTCAAGTCAAACTAAAACATTTCCATTAATTAAATCAGTTATTAGATTTGTTATTTTATTTAGTTTTTACATTTAATTAATATAAAATGTATTCATTTTAAAATATTTTACATGTAATGAAACAGTAATTTTAAATTTTGTGTGATTACAAAAGGACTAGGTATTTATAATTTTCGATTAAATTCCGTTAAATATTCTTACAGAAAACATTTTTGTTCTGCTCATTAGAACGGAATATCTATCGACTACAGGTGGTTTAATATTTCAATATTACCAGTCATTCATAAGTATGTGTACCATAATCATATACCTACTGAATACGTCAAACAAGTATTCAGTAGGTGATCAGATAAAGGCCGAAAATCAGAAAAAAAAAAATTCTGACCTAAATATTGTGTATCATAATAATATTATGATCCGATAATGTATTTGTGAACCTGTTAGTCCTTGGAATCGATAAATTATTTTAACCCAAATTACCTATATAATATACACATATCTATGTATCCAAAATTCGAGGAAACGAACGTGGCAACATTTATTGTAATATTTTATCGACATCATACTGTATTAGTAGTATTAATGTCAGTGAATATTTGAATAATTTATAAATTCGTGTGCATTTAAAAAAGAAAATTCACAAATAAAAAAATAATGCATAATTCATGGTAGAAGCGAAGCAGGTAATATACAGGCAATGAAATCAGTATCAAAATTACAACAACAGTTTCGTTCACTGAAATTGCTATAAAACTTATCGAATGTATTATTATTTAGTGTTTTTTTCTCTCGCTGCATTTAACATGATTATAATATAAATAGCGACTGATTATACTTTCGTCAATGGATTTATCATTTAACTTCGATAAATATATAAAATTCTATTCGGCATGTCTGTATGAAACCGAAATTTGTGTATAGCTAGTTTGTTGATAAAAATATAAAAATAAAAATAAAATTCTTGTTTATAATTTTGGCTATTTTCGTCTAATTGTACGTACCTATATCTTTATAACATATCTAGACAATATAATGCAATGCATGGTAACCATATTTAGAAAACTAATTTACGGAACAAAAATAGGATAATTTACATACAATTTTCATCAAAAATTGAGACATTTCTATAAAAAAAAAAAAGAAAATATAAGGAAAAAAAATGTTTCTTTAAACCATATATATATAAAAAAATGAAACATAATCAGAACCTACTTTAATAACGGAAAAATAAGCGTCCTGTTGGACGGGTTGGTAGGGGCAATAGGAAACAATACTGAAATATATGACAATCCTGAATCTCGTTTAAATGTGACGTATAAATATTAAAAACAAGGGATATGAAAATATGTTTAATATGTTATTATTACGGATTTAATCCCCGAAAATTCTCAATGATTAAACACCTAGAAATATATTTAGCAACATTTTAAATTCCCAATTATAGTTACAGCAATATGAAGTTAGCAAATGTAGTAGATAATTAGAATATATGATTATATGATTAATATTAAAATTTTCGTCTTTTTAATAGACATTTTTTCTTAAAGCCATGTCATTATTCTCCCAATTCTGAAAAAATAATTCTCCTGATTAGCTATTTCTCATCCCGTAATTTCGTAACCGGTACTATACCTATAAACACGTACGAGTGTAATCAGTTACTTTAAAATTGCTATTTTTTTTTTTCTTCCTTTTTTCTTTTGAATTTGTACATTATATGTAAGAAGTTAGTTGGTAAGTAGTTGGTAATAAATATAAAGTAAAAATAAAATAAATATATATAAAGTAGGTATACTATGTTCTTTTAATATAGTTATGGAGTCCGAAATGTCAAAACCATATTGAAATACATATATTCAGACAAATAATTAATATTTATTTATCATTGTATAAATCATATCAAATGAAAAAAAATATCGAAAAACGTTTTGGTCGTAAAAATAATTTTATCAAAAGAAAAATGAATTAATTTCATTCAAATGAAGTCGATCTAGTTGCTTTGCAGACTAAATCAGCTAGGGATTATTGATACTTATTAAATTAAACTATCAAGATAATTTGAGAAAATTTACTACTTTACGACCACTAAAAAGAAAAACTACGAAGATTAGCTTACAAATACATTGATGTTTTTTTGAATTTTTGGTGCTTATTCATGTATCCAATGGGCAACAATAGACGTGAATTCGCCAATAAAATATATTTTATTATATTTATAATAGGTATACAATAATATAATATAATATTTATTATTTTCGTTATATTCTATAATAATTGAAAATTTAACTTTATATTGTTGAAGGGATTAAAAATAGTTAATGGAAAGAAGACGTTAAAAGACCTAATTGAGACGTACGAGAGGTGCTATGTGGGTTGGGTGACAGGAGAAAATACAAAAATGTGAGCGATAGAACAAAAACATTAATCTTACCGCTACTATACAAGAATTTAAAAATATTCCTATGAAATAATGTTTGGGCACATATCAGCAACGTTTCTTGAAACAAATTCTTCTTTGCCGTATAAAGTATACGGCAAATTTAGAAATTTAGTTTAGAATTTTGAAAATAATTAAAAAAGGTTATTTGTTCGGCAAAACAAATGGATGATAAATATAATATATAACACGTAATTTAAAAACTAACGGGAAATAATATTTGTAGAGAAAGTAATCAATGAACATCAAGTGGTCATGTCTGACAAAGTGTGGTTTTTCTGTCCACGCAATTTGTGTGAAAAGCTTACCAGATGAGAAAAGGTATGAAAGGTAAGTGGTATAAAAGTACATACGCAATAAATGCCACAGAGCTAAAAAAAAAAAAAAATTAAAATAGTCAAAAAGGTTCAAAAAGGAAATTTAAAAAATCCGAAAAAATTGTTAATATCAAATGAAAAAACCATCACCGATAGTTACTGCAGGGAAAACTGTAGTTGTCAGGACACCAAATTTCGATAGAGGTACACTAATCTCAAGATATGTATTTTCTGATAATTTTACTTACATCATTGATGCGGGGTTTGCATAAATTAGGATCAAAAACTTGCATTCTAGACAGCATCTATACGCAAGTAATGAATTAATTTAAGCTGATCGAATATGATGTCTATTGAAGATTAGATAGTACTTTCAAGTACAACTTAAATATTTATTACAACTTGTTTATATGCACCTAATACTTATAATCATAAAGTTTTACAAAATTTTAATTTGACATAATATTACAGTTTATTTATTTTTAAATATTTAACACGAACACCTATTTTATATTTAGATAACTATAATTATAATTATTATCATTCAAATAAATATAAGTAAAATAATAACCTATATATATAATATACTGATGAAATATATACTTAACGTCTTAACTAGCTTGAGTGCATCACCTACCGGGTGCAACTTCTTGTTAATGGAACATCTTTTGAGTGCATGTAAGTGTAACTATTTTTGAGTGCAATTTGTATAGGTACCTGGATTTATGTATTTTATCGGGATTCGTACCCAATGGTCAATGACCGAAGTATTGTGGGAGATAATATTTTTATTATTACATTTTAAAAAATATTCTACCTGCAGCAAAAAAAGTTTTTCTATTTTCAAATTTATAATAATAATATAAATAAATCATTTACCATATCCCATTTAATCGGAATAATAATAATAATAATATTATAAACATTATGTTGTCTATTTTATATTATAATAGCGATTAATTCGGGGTTTGGCATTCGATATTTGGTCAGACCTATAGTTCTGGATGTTTAAAAATGACCAAAACTCGAAATTAATTTCTATTATTTCAGGGTTTGGTGGTTTTTAAACAACCAAAACTACAGGAATGTAGGTATAGTTTTTCGGCCATAGATCGTTATCGGGAATTGAGCCAAACGTATAATATATAGATTATGTAAATTAATATTTTTTACATTTTATTTTCACATGGTATCTAGTGGTGATACATAATTATTTAAAAATTGCATTTTCAATAAAAAAAGTATACATTTTTATATAAAAATAACTAACTGAAGAGTATATTATAGAATATATGCGTTATATTTCTTTCTTTCAGTGAGAGAATGTAGTTCGTTATATTGCGATCCTCTGATCCGTATACATGGCGATGTGCTCGTTAAAAAAATTATTTAATAACATTTACTACCGTAATTTATGTATAATGGATGTAAATTATTCGTATTTCGTGTTAATATTATGAATTTTTTTTTTCATTACAATTGTAAGTCACATAAAAACAAAAATTAAATTTAAAAGGTCGTCGACTATTGATGTATGAATATTACAAACGACCAAATGTATATATTAATTATTATACTTTGTACACGTATTTTCACATTACTTAGCCCGTATTAATACATAAAGGTTAAATATTACTTTTTTTTTTTAAACGAATAAACGGACAAAGATATAATATAAAATGATATAGTAGATAAGTAGTTTGTGTACATTTTTTTAAAGTGTACCTACTGCAATACATAAATGAGAAAATTCAAAACCTTTTTATCCCATAAAAAAAAATCGTTAAACCCAAGTACCTGTGCATAAATTTTGTCAAAGTGCATGTGTTTCTCGGATATTTTAATGTTCGATATAAATGTAATAATTTTCTAACTACATTATAATATATTGTAATAAAAAAAATGCATATATATAAAATGAGAAGGAAATAAGTTATACTTGTAGGGAAATGTTTAGAAAGCATTTTATAATTCTTTGTACAAAAAGATCAATATATTACTATAGTGTTGAAAAAAAAAATGGTCATTTAAAATCAAATTTCTCCAAAAGTAAAAATTTCATTAAAAAAATATTAGTACTCAACTGAAATCAACCAACCGTAATAATCTTGGTTTAGTTATTTAAATATATTTTTACAAAATTATTTAAATATTTTTTTTCAATTTGCAAGCCACAAGTTTAATTTCATTATATTTGATTATTTTTTTTTTTGCACCAAATTAATAAATTTGAAAATTTATCCGCATAAATATATCAGTTGGTCGGATCAAAAATCTTATACCTAATGGCTTTTTTTGATGTTTTATTTAAACTTTTTCTTAATTTTATTTTTATACATTTTGAATTGTAAAACTTTTTAATCATTTCCTATCGTTATTTTCATATATTTAACCAATGTATTGTTTACTTCTACTAAACCAGTGTTCGAAATGGAAAATCTTACGAACCAGAACATACATATATAATAATATAATGTATATATAAATACATATAGTATATGCCTTTTTGTTGGTAAAATAAAGTACTTTTTTTTCCTCATAAACCAATTAACAACTATAAATATTAATTAAATTATTTCAATTTT
Source organism: Pemphigus obesinymphae (assembly GCA_025469235.1). Lineage (NCBI taxonomy): Eukaryota > Metazoa > Arthropoda > Insecta > Hemiptera > Aphididae > Pemphigus > Pemphigus obesinymphae. The sequence continues at coordinate 112,325 of JAIPRL010000625.1, forward strand.
TTTGCAGTAAATATTGAGGTTTGAATATCTTGCCAAGATTTATAACAATTGAAACACTGCAGTTTGCTATTCAAATTCTTCCCGCAAAATTAAACAATTTAATCAAAATAACGGTGATAACAATTGGTGGTAAATATCTTTGATTCCTATATATTTAATAATTATTGATGATAAAAAATCATGAAATTTCAATAGCATAATAATTAAAATATTTCGATATTTCCAACATATTTTCCAAAAGCTAACTGCCAAATATCTACTTTATTATAATTAAAAATAAAGCTCAGTTTAACTGATTCTAATAAGAGTGGTTTAAAGTACCTAATCCGGAACACCTTATTTTCTTCTTTCCATTTTTATAATCAAAAACTTCGAATTATACCATTTTCTTTATTTAAACGAAAATGACGACCACACATTGTGTCATATTTTATCATCACCCAATTTTATGTTTTCTATTTCCCTAATTCGGATACGGGCCACTTTTTGGATCTACATTATGTTCTCTTATTCAGGGGCGAAGCGAAGTAATTTTTTGGGGAGGACAGTGTCTTAATTTGGCCGATTGATTGGAATTTTCGTATGTGCAAAAAAAAAAAAATACATTTAACAATTTGGCCGACTGCAAAGCTCATTTCCCTATAATACTTTTTTAAAACTGTAAATAAGCGAAAAAAAAAAATCTTCAACTTATTTTTTTCTTTTGAACCTTCCACACGAATAGCCGAAACAATACGATTTGGCCGACTAAAGAAACTTGTGGGGGGGGGGGGTAAATTACCCCTATCCCCCACTCGCTAGTTACGCACCTGCTCTTGTTGATACTTCGCATTTTGAGTTCACCGAGGACGTTGGACAAAATGTATCCGAGCAGTAAAATTCTTATCATCGCTATATAGTCGCTACCTACGTATTAGAAATAATATTAGAAAGAACAAGCTTTCCTTTACTACTTTTTTTAGAATAACTAAATATTTTTAGTCTACGGTATTCTAATACTAATTTTTACCAACCGGAATGGACTCAAAGACTAATGTTACGAACCGGAACGCACCGGAACGGCGTTCCGGTTCATTTCGAGCACTGTACTAAATACTATTTTAATATCCTTTATATTAACTTCGGTTAAATAAATTAAAAATAATAATTCAACTAATATATTACATTTTTAAATTGACAAAAGTTGGTCATTGTCCCATCAAAAACAATTTTGTTCAAAGTTCCATACAATATTTTTTTTCGATATATAACGATTTTCTACATTTTTGGTAATTATATGTTTTACTCCTAAAAAAAATAAACCGTAATATCGAAAAATGGCTTGTTTAAATTTTAAAGTACTTAAAGTAATTTTTATATACTTATAGGTATATTTTCCGTCAGAAAGATTTTGACCTGAAAAATCTTACGCCATTCCTTTTACCTAATAAATAATATATAAAAATAATTGAATGTAAAAATTTGTTATAAATCACATAAATACAATTAATATTTGGTGAACAATTCAAGTCCCTAGCATTAAATTATATTCCAATATATAACAACTTTTTGTCATTAGGACGCTTAAAAACGTTTGGGAAAATCTAAACATAGCCAACTTAAATAAACTTTCTATCAGAATGATCTTTATCTGAAAAACTCCTATTCTATTATTTCTATTTGAAAAATTATAGCTACACATAGAAATTAAATTTAAAAAATCAAGTTTCATTGTTATTTAAGTATATATTTTGTTCAACAAAATTTTCAATACACATTTTCTATTATAATTAGGTCACCAAATCTGTAAACTTTATCCGAATTTTGTGAATTTTATTCGTACTATTATCTCTTTAAGTGAACATCTCAACACCGATTTTTAGAAATTTTATACTTCTATTTACGAAATTTTAAGAATATTTTATAAGAAAATTGAAAATATAACAATAAAATACGATGTTCAAGAACATTTTAAAAGTAAATTGTAAATCATTACTATTTTTTATTGTTGTTGTTCTTTATGTATTTGTACAATTTTGTTGAAAATATAATTTTTTAATTTCTCATTTTCATCAACTTGAGAATATGGTATTTTAGAAAAATATATAAAAATTTTAAACATTAACATTTATGTGTGTGTTATAAATGTATGCATTTTTGCAAATATTTTATGAGTTGATATAAAAGTAAAAAAGTAGGTCCAAATCTTGAAAAAATCATTACCTTTATCAAAAAACTATATTTAGAGAACAATAGATATTTATATCAAATTATTATTTATATTTTTATGTATCTATATGTTACCTGTTTGTTTTGCATTTCTAAGATGTTAATAAAAATTAGAAATACAAATGCAAGTTTTTTATTAAACATTTTAAGTCTTAACGATTGGTTGGATCACATATCTTAAATTATTGGACACATCAAACTTTATTGCATGGTATAAATCGATCTGAGTTTGATGTAGATAAATTTTGAATTGCCAAAATTTTAAATCGGAATATTGTAATAAAATTTCACTATGTGTGTGAATAATTCCGTTCGATGTCTTTTCCGATATTTCACCGATATTACTTATATCTACTAAACACTGTTTCTTTCACATTGACCGCAGAAACCGGTCTAGCTGTAACTAATTTGTAAAAATATATATTATTCGGGTGCAACAAAATTAATTTTTCAAAAAAAAATCTTGAATTTTAAAATACAATATATAGGTAGTTATACATTGTTTGTATCTACGACCATATATATATTATTATTTATATACTTAGGTATATTATAATATACCTACGACATTATGGTTTTACATTCTGCAAGGTTTTTTTTATAGAGGCGAAAACAAACTAGATGAATAATTTTAAGTGTCATTTGTTAATAACCATGTAGGTAAGTGCATAATACACACAAATATATATATATATATATATATATATATATACTTGTATATATTATGTATTTTGTGTCAGCCGAACTCGACTGTATCATGAACGTGCACTAAGAATAAATTGCCAACATAATATGTTATATTGTATTTTAATGAGGAGGGGACTATAATATATAGAAACAAGAAAAGAGGACACGGAAGTATCCGAATATCCGGCTGTGGATTTAGTTTTAAAAATACACGTACATGAATAAATCGGGTAAAATGACCGTCAATTGTACACGAATTCGTACAGGTTTCACGAGGGTATATTTAATTACATAATATTTAAATTTCAAGAATTTTTACGTTGTTTGAACAGTTACATTTAACAACTTTTACAGTAGATACCAATTTTAGGATAAAATTAATTAAAAAAGTAATTTTCGAACTCTAAGGTTGATACTTAAATCTTCAGAAAACAATGAAAAAAACATATTTGTACACTACATTTTTGATTTAGAATAATCAAATATCTGTTTTCACGTATATATCGAGGATTTTTTTAGCTTAACTTTTTTTTATTACCGTTATACTCGAATTCCTTCATATTCAGAATAATATTCGTGATAACTAATCAATTATTGTGGTTGCTAAAAATTTCATATTACCAAATCTATTAAATAAAAAAAAATTATTTATGCCACTGAAAGGCAATTAAATGTTATGTATTTTGAAGGAGTATTATTTCGGACTTTTGAGTAGAACATCCGTTTCATCATTCATAGCTTATTTTTATTCTAACAATTTCTAACCCAAGAATAATAATTGTTTATCTAAAATTTGTAAACAATTATTTTCACGTATAGTTTACGTTTTAAACAATTATACATTATACCTTTTCAAAATTTAATAATAAAAAATACAAACAAACAAATAACGAATGATGAAAAATCGATTCTATAGAAAATCTATACATATTCTAACTTTGTTTATATATACTACGCATATACAAATAATATAAATTATCATTATTTTAAACAATATAATTATATTTTATAATAATAATTATACAATGTAATTTCTATAATATTGTGATTTTCTGGATAAGTTCAGACAAATAATACATCTGGTCTAATTAGGAAAACTGAAATTAAAGTTAAACTGTGTATTTATCAGATAGATTTAAAAATAAATTAATATAGGTACATACAGCTTTTGAATGTTATATTAATTTTACAAAATAACAAAATTATAATCGTCTGTATTTTATTTAGAATAAAGTGTTTTTAAAAAATCGTCTAATAAAAACATAGAAAATATAATAATAAATTTGGAATTGTTTTTAAAATTAAAATTTAACAATTGTAACACCGTAATTTATGGAAATTCCAAGACCATTTTAGTGTTTAAAAAATCACCTGTCGAAGACCATTAGTTCTAAGAGATATTTAAATGAAATCACAAAACTCCAAGATGATATTTCAATTTTTTTTATCATTGAGACGGGAAAACAATTTTAAATTATTATCGGCAACAGTTTATATTTAGGCGAGAACCAAAATTGGTTGGTGTTGTGGCGGTCAACCTGTTGAAAATTGGATGTTTGCCGTATATATATAGGTATAGAATATAGATACACCTACCTACAGACTTAGGTAGTATTCCAAATTTTTTTTTTAAATAATTTTTCTTGAAAATATTTAATACAGTGTTTTGTATACTTTTTCAAGGTTCAATCACATTTTTAAAAATAATTTTAATATTTTTCCAACAGTGTAAATTGTATTTGTGTATATATTTATAGTATATTATATATTATTTTATCTTATTTTGTTTTCAACCATATATAATGGGACAGTAATGTTATTTTACATTTTTTAAATAATTTATTTATATAAAACAATATATTTAATTGATGAAATAAATAGTAAAGTACCTTACCGACTCAATTGGAGGACGAGACAACTCTACATTACCCCGCTACTTGAGTTCATATTTAACTTTTACAAATACATTTAAAGGTATAATATGTTACTTTCTTTAATATGACTCGACTAATAAGAATTCTACAGTAAATTTAAAAATAGCCCTGTGTCTGGTGTCAGTACCTTTTTTTTTACTGTTCTATAATCAGATTTCGTTTTCCTTTGTGTGAGATAACATTTTTGTGATTTCATATTGATGGTAGCCCGGTGTTTTATGTATGCATAAAATTGGGTTTTAGTCTCTCATTTTTAACAGCGTCTTCTTATAATAATTGTGGCATACCATTTTCTGAGTGCTGAGTAGTTTTGTCGTAAAAGAACATCATTATCAAACTAAAGATCAACCTTATCCAACATGGGCGATTTTTGATAAAAACATTTTAGCCAAATTTATTAGCCTTTGGTTAATTGTAAAGTAAAGTGTCCTATATAACTCTATTTCTAATTTTATAAAATGTAACTCTTGACAAAATTTAGACAAATTCATGATTTTTAATGTTATATATAAATGCATTTTCACAATAAAACTGCTGTTTCTCAGAATGTGCATTTTCTGAAACATAGTTTTATATATAAAAAAAAATAGATAAAAGCTGTGTATTATATTTGTAAGGAATATAAAAAAAATATTAAAATAAACCTTTTGTAGTTATATTTCGATATTTTTAATAATAGTTCTATTCTTGTTTGTTATCTATTTGAGTCGGTTTTTTTTCTTTAACGGATATCACTTCGTGTTAATGCGTTTTTACGGCAAATAATATGATAACAATTTGTTTTACCAACATGATAGTAGGAACGGTACTTTTTTTAGTAACGGTTACAACGAGACGGATGGATAACTCCCAGAATATTTACGCATAAACTACCGGGTTTGACGCACAATTAAGCACAAACGATTGGCCCAAACGGAATTTCGAAATTCAAATTTAGGGGGAGGACCGTGGAAATGGACCCACGATTACGTAGATATTATCAAAAATATTTTTGAAAAATCCAAAGTCACTCCGCGATATCAATGTTGCCCCCCGTTTTACATAATAATTCTGGCAAACTAAGATTTTCACTTCAGGGGGGGGGGAGGTGAAAACTGTACAGACACAGAGGACGCCCTCGACTCCCGCCCAAATTACGCCATCGATTCGAATACATTTTCTGGATACTTTTTTCTTTTTGGTAGTGTTCGGAATGTATATTCGAAATATTTTTAAAAAGTGTTTTACTCGAGTCACCGGTTTGAACAGTGTAAAGTGGCATGTTCCGGCATCCCTTTATCCCAGTCGAAAACTTCGCGATCCGTTTCTCCATCGCGTGGGCGGTGTGCGTAAACCGTTTAAAAGTATTTTAGCCTCCAAATCTCGTCGGGTATTGTACGGTCGAATTTCCGGTGGTCGGATGAGTGGTGGGCGGTCAATCGAATACGCACTAAACAGGGAGAGAGACGCTTGTCGATCACGCCCGGACTGTGACGGCGACCATTAGATTCAGCTCAGCGGCGTCCGTCGGCGGCGGTGGTATCCCGAACGATCTAAACGGGCCGGGGAGGCGATGCCGGTAATTATTGTCGTTAACGCGCGTTTAAACGGCACATTATTTGACGTTCGCAGACGGTCCGCAAGATGATATCACCGTATATACAGAAGGGAATGTCTCGCAGACATATTGAAAAATTTCTAAATTCTCTAAATTCAACAGTGTATGAAATTCCCATTATTCTATGGTATTTGGTCATACTGATAATGAAGCATGGTACTGTGATATCGACATAGACATATAAAATGTCTAAAACCGGGTTCACACTACACCATGTCGTGTCGTGTCATGAGAAATAGTTTGCTGTGATTGGTTGAACCATATGTTTAGAGAATGGTATACCGTAAGGTATGTCGTGTGTTTTTCACTCGTTACCACTATGACCAAAATATACCAAGAAGTTGAATATATTCAACTTTTGGACGTGTGGTTACCTAATGGTTATAGAATCCCGTCAATTTCGGTGTTCATATCATATAAATCATAATAATTCATTATAGGTTTTCATTATAAATCATTATATGTTCTGTGTTATAGTTAAATACTTACTATTTACATTAAATTTCAAATTTGACAAAATGTAAAATACTTTCTCTTGGTTTTGTAACGTTTTTCTTCTTCGGCTAAATACAATAAGCAAGACGCTATACATATTACATATTTGTCTCCGGTAATTACACTTGTTGCACTCGTTTATATTATATTCATACAACTTCCGTTTAACTTGTGGATTCATTTTAATTTGAAAATTTGACTTTAATTATGAAAGCAGAAAAACTATATCACCAGAAACCAAATACGAAAAAATAGCGAGGGAACAAAATTTGATAATAGCTAACCGCTACGGTTGAACGATGTTCTACTTTCGTATACGGAAATTATAGCGCCATAAAAACAACAATCACATGACAGACACGACACGGTTAAGTGTGAACCCGGCTTCAGTCGTTATTTATCATAGACATATTATAAATATTTATTATCATTATTATTTCTGAAATTGAAATATTTCGTCTTGGTGTAGGCTACATCGTTGTCTATGGTATTTATTGGTTAAATAATTAAATAGTTAATGAGATAACTAGTGGCCTCTAGCGGTGAATAAAGTAAGCATAATTAGAGCGGCAAATCTGTGTATGCACGTTGCCTATCTATAGTATACTTAATCTATGTTAGTATATAACTTTATAAATAATTATTTCAAAAAGTATTTACATTAAATATAAATTAACTTAAACATGTACATTGAATATAATAACTCCACAATAATTACTTAGATGACAGTTAACCAAAATGTATATTATTGGAACATTGTTCCTAATACCATTCATTCCGGAGTTTTAGCGATATAAAAATTAATTGATTTCGAAAAAAAGCTGATTTAACTTTCCATACTAAATAAATAAATAAATTTAAACTCGTAAAATGACACAGTAAATAGGTTATTGTGACATTTTACATAAAAAATTGAATAGCAGTAATTTGATTCGTTATAATTTATAAGAAATAGTCATGGTTTTATTGATATTAATCCTTCAATGTATACCTAAATATATGACAATGAATTATATTAAACTGAATATTATTGTAAAACTGTACTCAGCTAAATTCAAATACTGTCAAACGTAATTTAGTCTAGCCGAGTGTGTTTTTTGATATATATGATCAAGCTTATTTTTCGATTATTTGTACTATTATTACTTACATTTAACTGGGACTTTCACTGTAAAATCAAATCTGTTATTAATTAACAAACCACAATTATTGAATAGGTATAAATAAACTAAAGAATTTTATTAGTAATTTAAAATTAAAATAAATATATATTATAAATTATAAAAATATTTATAAATCTAAGTAAAACTAATATATATTTTAGAATATGATTGTAAGGAACAACTAGTTTTAACTGTAAAATGTTAATAGTTGTTGCGGACGTATAAAGAGTAGTCTTGTATAGTCCGTAAGCTAAGTATACTTTATTAAAAATGTGTATATCTATCTTACAATTGTGTAGTATCTTATAAAGAGTTTACAGAATTTGTCTATCGATACGGTAGTTCGGCCGTTTATGCCAGGCGACTCACGTGGCCGTGTGATGGGCACGGTCAGCAGTACAGTATGTCCCGTCGTGATAGTCGTATCGAGGCACACTTATGTCCCGGTTCCCTATCTGCAGAGGCACACTTATGTCCTGCGCCCAGCCTAATCCCAGAGAGAGAGAGTGAACGGTTAGGTTCGGTGGACGTCAGGACGGTGGTGTTGATAGGAAGCCGGGGCGTCGTTGGCTGGTAGGTTTGTTGAACGGGTAGGTGTACGGTCGTCGGCGCGGCTTGTTGAACGGCAGGCAGTCGATCGCCGTCGGCGTGGCTAGTTGAACGGGTAGGTGTACGGTCGTCGGCGTAGCTTGTTGAAGGCAGGCTTGTTCGTCGGGTTCGGAAGTGGTCCGCTTCCGGGTGGTTTTCTTCCAAAGTCGTCCTTGTACTGTGTAAGAACGATGGAAGGAAAACTGATGATGAGTCGACTGACTTGCTTTGTGGGGGGGACGGTTCTCTGTCTCAAGCTTGAGCTTCTTCCAGAGGGTCGGATGTTTTAGGGAGTTGTGACGTGATGAGGGGGCGAATTTATGGTGTTTGAATTTTAGAAATTAAGAGGACGGTTCCTTTTGCGGCCGTTGAGTAGGCCGGGGCGGGTTGAGATTGATTTGATGTGTGGAAAGTGGGACGAAGTGATCGAGAGTTGAAGTTTGGTGGAAGTGGCATTTGTGAATTCGCGAATATACGGGATGTTGGTGGACTTCCTGATGGAATGATTGCTAACGAAGAATGGGAGGTCGATGATCTGGCGGAGAGTTTTATTTTGGACGGCTTCTATGCGGGACCAGTTGGAGTTGGAAATATTAGAAGCCCATGCGGGGAAGGCGTATGTTAGAATGGGGCGCATGTAGGCTTTGAAAATGTAGAGCTTGGTTCTGACGGAGAGAGGGCTTTTCTTGTTAAGCATGGGAAAGAGGAGGTGGCCTGCAGCTTTTGTTTTATTTACAACGGACTTGGCGTGGGCAGAGAAATTTAGGTTCCTGTCGATGATAACACCCAGGTATCTATAATCGAGTAGGACCAACTAACCGGGGTGTTGAGGACTTTGGGTTTAGGGGTGTTATGAATAATTTTGTTAGAGAAGAAGATGGCTGAAGTTTTTGAAGGGTTAATGGATATTCTCCACTGTTTGAACCAGGGTTGGATAAGATTAATTTGTTTTTGGAGATGAGAAGTTGTCACGGAGTGGTCTTTGCTGGTGGCGTAGAGAAGGGTGTCGTCGGCGAAGAGTGTGACTTTAGCCTTGGGGTGGACAGGGATGTCGTTTACGTACAGTGAGAACAGGTGGGGGAAAGGCAGGAGCCTTGGGGGACCCCCGCGAAGATGTTCCTGTAAGAGGAGAAGTTATTGTCAACTTTGACGGAGAATTTTCTGCTCTGGAGAAAGGATTTGATTATGTTGACTTGCTGGGTGGGGATACCTATGGAAATTAACTTGAAGATGAGCCCGGGATGCCATACCTTGTCGAAGGCCTTTTGAACGTCGAGGAGGACAGCTGCTGTTTTCCTAGTTAGGTTTTTGGCTGAAATTATTTCGTCGAAGACGTTGACTAGTTGGAGGGTAGTACTGTGGTGGTGCCTAAAGCCGAATTGTTCGGGGCGGATGAAGGGGGTGGAATATGATTGAAGCCTGGTGAGGGGGAGGTGTTCGAAAACCTTGCTGAGGGTGTTGAGGAGGGAGATCGGGCGGTGGTTGGAGGGAGATTTGGGGTCTTTGCCCGGTTTAGGGATCATGATGACGGTGGCGATTTTCCAGGGAACCGGGAAGTATTCGAGACGGGCGAATCCGTTGAGGATACGGCAAATATGAAGGATGAAGGGCTTGTTAAGGCGTTTGAGGGCAGAATTTTAGATGAGGTCGGGGCCGGGGGCGCTACGCTTTTGGAGATCACGAATGGTGTCCTGGACTTCACCGGGGGTGAAGAAGATATTTTTCGGATGGGAGGTGGAGGAGTTGTGGTTATGGAGTGATTTTCGGATAACGGAGTCGTAAGGAAGGGAATAGGTGGGGGCGGTGAATTGATCCTCCATGGTATCGGCGAAAAGTTCGGCCTTACCAATAGGATCGTAAATAAGGGAGTCGTCGTTTGATTTTAGGGGGTTTACAGGTGGGGGTTTTCGGAGGAGGCCTCTATTGATTCGGTTAGGTGGAGCGGCCGGTGGGGTCGGAGTTGAGGGAACCGAGGAGGTTGAACCATTCGTTTTCCCTATGGGAGGAGAGAAGATTACGGACTAGAAGTGTTTGGGCGTTAAGGCGGGTCTTTATGAGGGGGTCTCGGGTTCTTTGCCACTTAGAACGGAGACGCCTTATACGAGAAATTTCAAACTCTATACATCTACAAAGCATATATCCGACCTATCATCCTATACGCAGGTCCCCTACGTGGTCTGCTAATTTATCCACCAATAGCTGGTCTAAACTCGAAAAAGTTCAATCAACCTCCCTCCGACAAATAACGAACAGCCAATCAAAAACGCAATCACCAAAGACACAGTTCTCCTCTCTGATCTAGAAAAAACAAAACAGCTAAAAGATGATAGACACCCCATGTTTAAGTACGAAGCTATAAGAACAAGACTTAAATCCCGACAAAGCTTTATTAATTCATCAATGGAACTAAAAGACCCCCCAGACTCGGCTAGACTACTAAGATGGAGAGCCGAAGCGGAATTAGATGACCCCATTCAACCAAACCAGCACCTACCACCTGGTAAAGACTTACGGTGGAACCTATGGAAAACCATCAATAGATTGAGAACTGGAGTCGCAAGAACAAGATCAAACATGGTGAAATGGGGTTTTAATAATAAGGAAGACGACAAGTGTGAATGCGGCTAACGACAAACAGATGAACACTTACTTACTTGTATCATGAATCCAACACAGTGTAACAAGGACGACCTAGTACAAGTGAACAACAAGAATGCCATAGACGTAGGATTATCATCATAATATAACAAACCACAATCAAATCTACCAACAACCTAACCCATAGGGGAACTCGACAAATCATTATCCTTTTTGGAAGAAGCATTAGCATGGTACAGAGTATCCACCATCAGGGGCGTACGCAAAGGGGGGGGGCTAAGGGGCTGAACCCCCCCCCCATTGCGAGTATAATTCTACTTTTTTATATTTTATATTATCAATGTTATATATTATATACATGTATACAGTGACGTATTTTCAACTTTTTTCTGGTGAGTGGGTCTTAAATATATTGAAAACTAATCATTAATATAATGATATTTACGTGATTTTAAGTACCCTTGGACCCCCTCTCCATAAATCCGCCACCATATATACATATATATATTATATTATATATCTTCTTCTTCTTCTTGGGTTAATCGGCCGCTAGGACCATCCCGTCTCACAACCAATTCTCCATCCATCTCTATTAATCGCCAAATCCTTCCAGTTTGTTCCGCCTCCTAAGTCTTCTATATCTCTC
>JAIPRL010000626.1:4968-86829 GCA_025469235.1 Pemphigus obesinymphae
AGTATGCTAACCGCCCAAAAATGGCTGATTAGTGTTTAACCGTGATTAAGCTGTAACTGAATGTGGTGAAATCCAACCACTGATTAAACTAACGTTAATCGTGATTAATATCGCTAACCGTGATTAACATTGTTGGTGAAATCGGCCCTAAAAGTTTGGTGGTCAGTCGATAACAAAGAAATACCTACTTAATAATTTAAAAATATTTAATACTTAAAAAAAATTTGCATTATTAATATTTCAAGCTATTAAATTATATTTATAATAATAAAGTATCTTCAGTAAATTTACCTTAGAATCATATACCCAGGCTTGATTACCCTCAAGACCATGGCACCTAATGAGACTAACTGGTCCAACTATGTTAGCGGCATCTAAACAATTATCATCAGACATAATTTGTGATCGTTTAGTGTACGCAAAAACCTATTATTAACACATTTACAAATAAATTAATATATTAAAACATTATTTACATATTTGAAAATATACAATAAACTATTATCATACTTGATTACCGCCAAGACCATGACAGTAACTCATGCCTACTTTTTCACCACTTTTGCGTGACATTGTGTCAAGACACTGCTGGGAGTCGACATTTTTTATCTATTAAAATTAATACATCCTTAAATACTTACACAAGAAAAAAATATTTTTATTTTAATAGCTTACCTCTCCTAAATAATAGTAGTCAAGTGGCATTTGAGACTCCGGATAAATATTTTCCAAATACCACCGGAAAGACTTGCACTTTAATTTTTCCCTTAAAGCTAATCGATCAGAAACATCTCCAACTTCTACATTAGATGCACCTAATCATAAAATAATAGTAATAATGATACGCAATTAAAATTTATTAGTTCATTATTAAAATTAAAAATATAACACAAATATAAATAACAACAATTGTTTGCAAAATAATAATTAACAAAAAAATACAATCTGAATACATCATGCAAGTATATATAAAATATGATCTATAAGGCTGTTAGTTAATGATATAATAATTATATGACATGCATTTAGAGCTAATTTTATCTTATATTATTTACAATATATAATAATATACCATTTAATTATAAAACTAATAAATCACTATAAATAATGACTGATAGGATAACAACATTCCGGTGTCTGTATATATACATGCATAACTTTTTAAATTATTAAAATATAATTTGTGGTATTTTAATTATTAAATAAATAATAAATGAAGAACATGACAAAATGGTGATTCGATAAAATTATATGAAATTGTGTGTTTCAAGTTCTGAAAAAAAAATAAGAAACATTCAAAACTACATGGTGTATTAAGAGCGTGGAAAAAAAATATCTCATATAATCATAAAACTCAAAACGTGTAAGTGTTTGTATGTTTGAAATATTTCAAACATGTACGAGAAGGGATACCTGGGTTTATGGCGTAGTAAAAATGTTTCCACTCATCCATCCAAACCTCAGCGAGGCGCGCATTGTTGTGGTTGACTATGTGTGATGTGCCACCAGGGAATGTGTAAGGTGTGGACTTGCGAAAAACATGACCAACATGTGAGCATGGCGATATTTCCAATGTGCCGCCACACATCCAAATCTATGTGTGATCATTTCAATAGACAATTTAAAGAAAATCCTCGGTCCATAATTTATATAAAATATATAAATGTATGTATATACATATACGCACAAATGCTATGTTTATCTCCTACCTCTCAACCAATTGTAACACACAACAATCAATAGTATTAACAAATGAGTTGTGCTCAATGTATGAATTCATATATAATTAACCATTTATTACATTTACATTTAAAGTGTACAGTACTACATTTTAGTAGTATATTTAAATATACCATATTTGAACTAGCAAGCAACATTAATTAGGTTAGACAATTGTTTTATGTTAGTAAATTTTAGAAAAGCAAAACGAATTTTCACAGGGCACACATAATATCCTATACCTGGATTCATTGCATAATAGAAATCTCGCCATTCGTCCATCCAGACTTCAGCTACACGAGCTGCATTGTGTAACACGATTTTTGATACGCCTCCCGGGAATGTGTATGGTGACTTGTCACGAAATACGTGACCTACGTGCGAACATGGTATTATTTCCAGTGTGCCGCCACATTGCCACACCTAGAAATATCCATATCAACTACTTTTCCCCCAAAACTAAATTTCCTTAAATTAGGTATATGTAATTTGAAATTACTACATACAATTATATAAAGACCTCTCTTTGCTTTGAATATCTGTATGAAAAGTATTTGTGTTATAAATTACTTATTAACTAGATTTAAATTGAATTAAAATATATAGGTACCTAATTTATTATTATTTTTAATATTATATTGAGTAATACTTACTCGGAATGACATTTCAAGATTCTCACCACCCCAAATATCCATGCCTTCATCATATGAACCTAATTCATAAAAATAGTCTTTATCTATAGAAAATAATCCACCAGCCATTGTAGGAGTTCGTAATGGTGCTGTACGATCATTGTTTCGTCGAGTCATTTCCCTTTGTGGAACTCGATACCTAAAATAAACATTAAATATAGTTAAACAAAATAATAACTGTTTATACATATAGTATATACATACCATCTAAAGTTTAGTTTCCAATTAAATCCACCCCAGGTCATATCAGATGCGGTGACATATTCAAATGTATCATCTGATATAACATCAATTACTGGACATACTACAGTTTTTCTGATAATGTACAAGTATAATTAGAAACATAAAATATAGATATAAAATATTTTCAAGTAGTTAAATATACCTATTTAATACAATTCTAGCTAAAAGTGGTTCAAGCCAACCATCAGCACATTCACAATGTGCATCTAAAAATGTTATGACTTCCCCTTTAACATGTTTAGCCCCTAGTAATCGAGCTCTTATCAGTCCAGAACGTTTTTCTGTTCGCAGTACCTTAGTTTCTACAGGAAGAGTAGCTACATAATCTTCCAATTTTTTCCCCAAGAAATCTGAAATGATATAAATATAGGTAATAGCATTGATTAATCAATAGTAATAGTTATATAGTGATATAACATATTTAACAATGAAAACATTATAAAATTAAATAATTACCTCTTTCACTAGCATCATCTACTAATAGAATTTCTCTTAAAAGAGATCGAGGTGAGCGGTTAATGACACTCCAAACTGTTCTCAAAAGAGTGGACCATGCTTCGTTGTGGAATACAATTACAATAGAAGTAGTTGGCATTAATTTAGGATACTGTTTCGTTTTGCAGTCTGCTTGTCTTATGTCTTGTAAAGATCGATTCAATGAGATCATATCACTAGCTATTATGTTGAATTGATTTTCTTTGAATTTTTGTTTCATAATAACTTCTTGTTCTGGTCTCATTGTTACACCACGGCCTCCTTCACCATGCTTATTATGTTTATCACGTACAGGAGGCATTGGTTTCCAACGTTTCAACAAGTGAGTAGGATATGTGACATCATTGCTGTTTTCGTTGTGATTATGCTTAAAACGTTCTAGCATGTTGTCTTGTACTGGACCCCATCCCATCCTATGGGCAGCAGTCACATCAAACTCATCTGCGTTGGGGTTTTTTGTTTTACAGTTTGGTCCAATGCAATCAGTGTAATACATGAGTACCATGATGTCGATGAATATCCATAGTAATGATGTGGCTATAATTATTTTGCATGTGTGAAGGCGGAACTTACTGCGGAACATGATGATTTGAAAATTCAGGATACAATTAAAATATAAACTCTAATAATATCATAACAGTGTCTTCTGGCCAGTGTCTGGTGATGGTTGAATACGACGGTCGATTACCGTCAATGTCATGTAAACGCGTGTTAAACAGTAATTATATTTTATTTATTCGATTAGTAGAGAATTCCATTTAGATATTAATAATCGACGACCAATTATTTCACAAACGTAGGCAGTACTCGGTACTCATTAGACAACACATCACCAAAACTACTATCACAATCAGTGGATAGTGGTTTGAAATATGTGTAAACAACGTAGAATTTAGGTTAGGTTTATAATAACTAATATTATATTTTATTTTTTAAATGCATATATTTTCATTTTTTGAGATAAATATAGATTTAATATTTAATTTTTCTTTATTTGAATAATTTAATAGTAGGTATTGTTTTTAGTATAATAATTGAGACGTCAAAATATATCGTCCAACTTTGGACGTAATGCTAATTTAAGGTTACCCAATAATTGATAAGGATTATTGATAACCACCACCACTATAGAGTTAGTAGTACTCTATGACCACCACGATCTTAAATCGTGATAACCACAATCATAACAAAATGCGGCATAAAATAAATTAAAAAAATTGAAATTTCCATTTGATATTTTGAATTTTGAATTTTGGTGTGTATTATATTGTAGTCAACTGTCTAGTTAATTTGAATCATTTTAATTGAAAACTATGAATGTGTATGATAGTGTAATAAAAGGTACACATGCCAATCGATTAATACTCATTGAAGGTTAGTGTTAAAATATACAATTTATAGAATTCGGTTATTCAAATTCATTAAAAACTATGAACTAATTTGGGAGATTAGGTTATTATACATGTCATAAATCTATAATATAAATTATAAAAATATATTAATCGTCTAGTTTCTTACATAGGTATAACTAATGCCTTTTTTTAAGGAATATAAATCCAACATGAAAATTCCCGAGAAAAAAATTATAATTTATATCATAATATGAATAATAATCTACATTTAGACATATCTAATATGTATATTATATATTATTTGTTTATCCTTTTTGAATGTATATAAATATAAAACTCACACCGAAGAAAGTATTGTGTCAGTTACAAATATGAGTTGCCTATATTTTATACCTAGTTATAAGTGTACCTAGAGATGTAAGTTTGAACATTTTTATTTATATGTACCTATACTATTATGCATTTTTTTAAATATTTAATACAATAAGTAATGGCCTAAAACTTAATAACTTAATAGTGAATAAGTCATAACTACCTAGTAAAATATAGATTGTATAAAGGTATTATACTAAGGTAACTAATTTACCCTGAAATTTACTAATATAAATATTAAGTTGGAAAACGTTTAAACACTTACAGTATAAAAGTATAAAATTAAAATATTCTATAATACAATTATCTAGATAACTTATTTGTATTCTCTATATTATACCTACTTAACCTACTCTAGCTGTCTAATTTTTTTAATGTACAATTTTTAATTTATAAATTTATGTCAATAGTAATATACATATTTACTTGATAGTCATTAATTTTAAAAATAAAAACATATTCAAGAAAATGTTCACTAAAAAAATTATGAAAATTTACATCATTAGATCTATTTAAATTACCCTTATTATTTAATACTTGGACATCAGTATATATGTTCCTGGAAATTTTGCAGTAACTCAGTAAATACCAGACCTCAAAAAGTTCATTTGAAATATGAATAAATTTAAAATAATATAATTGAACAAGTTCCCTAACTAGTTATTTTTTTTAATAAACTTGTTTCATTTAAGTTTGTTAGTAAATTAGATTAAATTAATTTTCAAAAATGTTCTAATTATTTCAATATTTTTTTTTTTCATAGATTTTAACTAAAAAAGTAATATTTATCATTGATTTAATTTATGTTAAATTTATTTATATTTTTATAAAATAAAGTTCAAATTTTTTTAAAAGACTTGTGGATAAAATCAATCTTTTATTCTTCTGTTTCTCTTTTGCTTTCTCTCCCAACTATTTGGGGTCGGCCACCCTAGGCCTACACTTCAACTTAACTCTATTTCCTGTATCTTCTTCACTTACCCCCATTTTCCTCATATCACTCACCATCATCCCACTTATTTTTCTATCTTCCTTTCCTCCTCTTTCCATCAAATTCAAAATTTTTTTATTAATCTTACTGCCTCAGTCTCTTAATACATGCCCGAGCCATCTCAATCTATTTTCCCTCATTTTATCAAATATACTACCTCTTATGTAGCCATTCCTTATTTTTTCCTCACTAATCACTTAAAACAAAAGGTTATATCTCTAGTTGTCTAAATATACTAGATATAATTTTTATGATGTTTTATAAAGAAATTATAGGTAAGTAGCTATGAAAATAGACCCATGTTTTAGTTATAAGTTACAAACTTTAATAAATAAGCCATACTGACAAAAATAGTATAATATAAATAGACATAATATTATCTAATAATAATACATAAAAATATAAAATATATTTTTGGGAACATTTCCATTTATTGGGTTACCGTTTACTGTGCTAAGACTACAGGACATCTAAAACACATACACACTGCACAGTGTATAAATTATGATATTTTATGCATATATTAATATTTTTAAATTGTTTTTCTTTCAGATTCATTTTTAGCTAAAGGACAGTTTATATTGCACCTCATAGCTCAAAATCGTAAATCTCATGATATACATGTACTTTGTTATGAACATCTAGTATCCAAATACCAAAATCTATTTCCTTCCTTATCTAACATTCAATATCATGATTGTATGACTAACATTTTATCTCCACACCTAAGTATGTATGAAACTGTTACAAGTATAACTAACAAATCAACTAGAAATGTAGTCATTTTAATTGATTCATTATCCATGTATTTACTTAGAACAGAGTTCAGTAAAGTGTATAAAGAAATATTGGATATCACATCATCAGAAAAAGGTATATGGATAGATAAATTATTATTATAAAAATGAATAAATGTTTAGGTCACTTGCTTGTTAGTTCAAACACCATTTGTATTTTGTGCAAATGTTTGTTGTTTTCCAATTGATTTGAATATTTTATTTTTGATATTGTTGACACATATATTTCATATAATATAGCTGTTTTAATCGAATCATAGCATGGGTGGATCTAGAAATAAAAATAAGGGAGAGAAAAATATTTTTAATTCTAGGAAAAGTATTGAGTATTTGAATATTTGAATATTTCTTTATTGAGTGATGGACATGGACAAGATAATTATTGTATGCAAAACTTCTAAAGGTATATTATAATATATAGGCCAGGAATGGGTAACTCAAATTAACTATAGGGTCAATATTTTAAACTAAAAATGATTATGAACTAGATATAACATCGTTTTTTTATTATATGAAACAATTTATTAATATATTTTATGCATGTAATGAGAACTAATATTTAAGTTTAATTTATGTTTTATTATTGATAACTTCTCCAAAATACAATTTATCTAACTGATTTTACTTTGGAAGTAAATTGTAATACATTTTTCAACTATAAAAATGTCAAAAGACATTTTGGGTCGGATAAAAAGGAATAGCAACCTGGATGAAACCTGCGGTCCGCCGCCAGTTGCTCATCCCTATTATAGCTATAAAAAACACTTTTCGATTATTTCATTAATCAAGAGGTTGAAAATTCTAATAAATAACAAATAAACTGGTATTTATTTTATTTAATTTTATTTGATTACCTAATTAAAATTAAAAATAAGATAATATATATTAGAGTGTTACATAATAAAAATAAGGTTTAATAATATACATTATAACGTATTTGTCAAAAAATTTAAATAGGTATTTAGAAATTAGTGTCACTGTATTTCAAGATAAAATATGTATAAAGTTTACATTTTTATTTCATAAAAGAATATGTTTTAATATTGTGGTTTTAAATTTTTAAATTATATTTAATTAGTTACAATATGTTTTTAGCACCTAACGTTGTACAATTTGTGGCAGTGATACATGAAGATTTGACAGAAGCTTATCAGATTGAGCACTTAAAAAATATATGTAAAACTCATATTTATGTACAAAGTACTTATGACCCGTTTATTTTGAATTTAAGATTAGAACATAGAAGGTCAAATGGTAAATGTGTAGTCCAGGTAAATATAAAGTTAAAAGTATAATTATATATTTTTGCCTTGTAAAATATATAGGTACTATTTTGTACTCTTTATCTAGAAATTAAAAGGTGAATTAAAATCTGATTGTAAATTTAAATTAATCGATGACTTACCATTACAAAAGATCGAAGATGAAATAGGCATACCAAAAAATTTAGCTAGTTTCAAATTGGATTTACATGATAATGAAAAGAAAGCAAAAGAAGAATTAATTTTACCATATACTCTGTATGTACTCAAAATTAGATAAAAATAAAAATATTAATTATATAATTATTTATTATTATTATATACTTTTTTTTTAGAGTACAAAATGCGCCCAATATTGGTGGAATGATTCATTATGTTCCAGATGAAGCAGATGACTGGGATGAAGAAGATCCAGATGATGATTTAGAAATTTAATAAATTATATTATTATTGTTTCACATTATTTGTAAATTTTATTTTTAAATAATATATGATTATGTATTAATTCTAAATTATTATTTTTATTTTTCTTTCATATAAATATTTTGTTTATTTAACTAATCCGGATTGATAAATATGCTATATTCGGCTGGATTACATGACGAATCCAGATTAACGAATTACACGGCGAATCCAGATTACATGATTATCGTTATCACTGATTCGAGATATCACTGGAATATATTTTGAAACTTTTATGAAGTACGTGCAAAACAAACAAATGATAAAAACAACCACGTTCGAAATACACGTTGACCATTTTAATTGTATTAAACTTTCCTATATGTTGACTATTATATTGACGGATTGGATCCGAAATTCTGATTAAATTTACAATCCGGATTGACAGATTATTCACACAATCCGGATTATATTTCCAATCCGGATTGACGGATTATACTCACAATCCGAATTATATTTGCAAAAAACGGATTGGATCCTAAATCCGGATGAAACGGATTGAATCTAGAATCCGAATTGTATATTTTAATCTGGATTAAGGATTGGGCAAAGGAATGCTCAGCATTAGTTCGGGTCCGAAAACGGTTTCAAGTTTTTTGAGGTTTCGGTTATTCTCTGGTTTTTAATATTTTTATATAACCATTATCATCAGGTCGAAATATTCAAAAGTCCGATTATTCCGATTACATATATGTACACAATTACACAAAAGTACGCATACACTGGAACCGAACCGAACGAATACGTCACCACGGTTCACATACCAAAATTTCAGCCTCCCTCCACTATTTTGTTTTACTTATAACTCTTTAACCATTATAACTGGTTATAGTTATACGCACGTAATTTCTTCATCTCTGACATACCGAAGGTGTCCTTCCATAGTATAATAGGATATGTGGTAATTTAAAAGAAAAACAAATTTAGCAAAGGAATTTTCCATTTTGACGTTTCCTGATATGAACACTATTTAGCAGGGAGTAAAAACTGTTAATATTTTTCGGGTACCGGGTCCAAAAACGGTTTTGAGTTTTACGGTTTCGGAATTTTTCGGGTTTGTATTCTGGGTTCAAATCCGGTTTCGAGTTTCTCCTGGTTTCAGTTTTTGAGTATAACGGTTGGAAACCGTTTTCCAAATTGTCCGGGTTATCTAGTTTTCAAAACCGGTTTACAACCCGTGGGTATATGCAGTTTGACTCCCTGGGTTTATCTTGCACCTCTTCTATTGTATAGGTACCTATATACTATTCTATTATATAATAGTGGTGGCAAATCTGCAGCTCACAAACTACATGCAGGTCATATCATAGTGTCTTTGGCATATAAGTCGTGTATTTCGAGGTCATCAATTTGGCATGGAAGTCCATTTGTACGTACGGTACACAGCTTACCCAAATACGCAATCTGACCACGTCAGGAGAAGGTATATAAGTGTGAATAAACAAAGTCGAGTTCGTGTGGCGCGTAAAAACATTTGATTAAAGCTGATTACACACAGTGCGATTCGATCGCGCGCGTTCGCGTTTTCAGATCGCGTTATGAATTATGAACACATGTATTTCAAAGTCCATATGCAAACGCGAAATGCAGCACGCGTTCAGTCGCGTGCACACGTGTGAGATCGCGCATGTTTAATTTTGGTGCGTTCGGATTGATGAATGATGGCGCAAAAATTAAACAATGGATTTCCAATGTACATAATATGCAAACGGCGCGTACGAAACGCGAGTCGACACGATTATTTATGTTTTTTAACATATTATTTTATTATCAATTTCAACTGTAATAGAAACTAGAAAGCACGCGGTATGTGTATGTAATATCATTGATTATATTATATGCAGTGGCGGCTCGCAAGTAAATTAATGGGGGAGACTGAAAATTTAATATAAAAAATGACGAAAAAAAAAAAATTTTTTTATAATTAGGTAAGAATTGCATAGCTTTTTAATTTTAAGGTAAGATATTTTATATTTTTTATACACTAAATCAATTCTTTTTTTTTTCCCTGAAAAATCATCAATAATACTTTCCACAAATGTCGAGTCCTTTATCATAACGCCCACTAAATTTTTTACAATTGCCAAAGATAATAAATGTGTAAGTCGTTCGTTTTTCATCGTATAAACAAATAATAAATAATAATAATATTATATTACACGATACGCTGTGCTATTATACCTAATGGCTTATTACAAAAAAATACGCGATGACCGCGACGCGAACGGTAGAAACTTTAAAAGAGTCTAGTCTCAATATACCATAAAACGTCAACACAATTTACCCCCTTCTCTGCCATGTAATGCACACGAAATGTGTAATACACAAAGAGTCTCTTGAACGGCAGACTCCAAACTAGCAACCGTCATTGTTATCGATATTTTTGACCCGTATTATTATTAAATAACACCCGTCTTCTTAGTATTTATGGAAAAATATAATACAAAATATTATATTATCAATATTAATATCGAAAATAATAATAATTGTTTTCAAAATAAATAAAAATATTAAATTATAATATAATATTTTATATTTAACCATTTTATTGTGTTAGGTACTGCTTTTTTTATGAGGAGTCGCAATCTCAAAGACTCTCCTGACAAGCCGCCACTGATTATATGGTCAATATAAATATTTTATATTAATTTTATTATTATTATTATTATTTTATAATATAAGCAAACAAAGTCATAAAAGAATACAATGCTATAAGAAACCAATAACGTTGAGAACAAGTGGAAAAACATAAAGCAGTAGATATTAAATACAGCCGAAGAGGTTCTAGGAGAAAGAAAGATAATAGCCAGGAAAGAATGGATAAGCGATAACATAGTGGATATGATAAATGAAAGAAGGAAATATAAGAATGCGACTGACCAACTAGGTATGAAAAATACAGAAGAATAAGAAACGCAATCAATAGGGAATGTAGGAAAAGCAAAGAAGCATATTTGGATAATATATGTGCAGAGGTTAACAAACAGCTCAAATCAGGACGAATGGACTAAGCATATAGAATGGTAAAAACTTTTTTCAGAGAGAGGAAGATCAAAATGATACGCATCAGAGGGAAATTTGGAGATATTCCAAATGAAGAATTAGAAGTAGCAAATCGATGGAAAGAATATCTGGAATATCTATACGGAGAGGAAGAAGATACAGATATAGATACAAAAGATGAGGAAGAAGATACAGATATAGATACAAAAGATGAGGAAGAAGACCAATTACACTCAAAAGACAGAGAAAGAACAATCATGAAGAAAGAATTCGAGAAAACGCTTAATGATTTAAAGGATAAAAAAAGCACCAGGTTTAGACGAAATACCAGCAGAATTTATAAAGAATAGTGGAGAAAATGTTAAGAATATGCTATATGAATTAGTATATAAAATTTATGAAACTGGAAAAATACCTCAAGATTTTACAAAATACATAATAGTGCCAATACCAAAAAAGGTAGGAGCCAAAACATGTGAACAGTATAGAACACTAAGATTACTTTCATACACATAAAAAATTCTTATACGCATTGTGCTAAAAAGAATAGAAAACACTGTAGGATAGTCAATTAAGCGAAGATCAGTTTGGATTTAGAAGACAAAGAGGCACAATAAGGGAAGCTACACTTGCACTTGGGCAAGTGATGGAAAAACAAAACAGAAAAAGCAAACCAACGTTAATAGCCTTTGTAGATCTTGAGAAAGTCTTCGACAATGTGAAATGGAAAACATTATTTCAGATACTGAAAAAAATCAGGGATTGAAAAATCAGATAGAAGAATAATTCAAAGCCTTTATAAGACTGAAATAGGAGTAGTACCTACGTTATAAGCATAGTCAGGAGACAGCAGAAATAAAGAAAGCTGTGAGACAGGGTTGTATTTTATCGCCATGTTTATTTAACCTTTATATACAAGAAGTTATTAACAGAGTGAAGGAATTAATACAAGTAGGAATAAAAATTCAAGGCGAAAAAGTAGATATGCTTAGATTCATAGATGATATTGCAGTACTAACAGATAGTGAAGAATACTTACAAAATATTTTAATGACAATGAATATTATATTCAAGGACGAATAAAATATGAAAATAAATAAATGGAAAACTAAAATCCTCGTGTGTAGTCGTAATGAAATAGCCAGGCCGGATATAAAACTAGAAGATGATACATTGGAAATAGTCGATCGAGGAATATGAATACTTGGGAAGTATGGTAAGAAGCAGTGGAAGATGTGATCAAGAAATAAGATGCAGATTACAACAGGTACGATGTGCATTTCAAAGAAAAATTGGCCTACTTACATTCAAAAGTATAAATATGAGGATAAGAATAAATCTACTGACCTATGTTTGGAGCGTAGCACTTTATGGCAGTAAAACGTGGACAATAGGGAAGACTGAGGAAAATAAACTATCTGCATTTGAAGTGTGGTGCTATAGAAGACTTCTTAAAATAAGTTGGGTAGATCATATAACGAATGAAGAAGTATTTCGAAGAGTAGAAGAAAAAATAAGTTTTATGAAAGAGCCCTGAAGATTAGGAGAGTTAAGCTGAATGGACATACATTACGACATAATAATTTACTTGGAAGAATAGTAGAAGGATTTATAGAAGGGAAGGCGAGGAAGGTTACCACTAGAATTCATAGGTCAAGTATTTAGGGATATGGGATGCAAAATATATTATGATTTAAAAAGGAAAGCAGAGAAGTGAGAAGAATGGAGGAATGCTGCCAACCAGCCCTTGGGCTGTTAACGGGGAAAAAAAATATAAGCATAGAATATTCATATTTTGTGATATTGGTATAATATACCACATATACGTGTACCTACGTTTTAAAATGTTTGACAACGAGGCATTTATAGTAAATGTTTCCAACGAACAAAGTATTTGGAATACAGGTAAGTGTCAAACATTTAAAATAATTTAAAAAGTTAAACCAATATTTAATACACATTACACATACTTAACACACATTTTGAAATTTTTATAAAAAAAACCTTATTTAAACTCTACATAAAGTATTCAACTCTACATGTACATTTTAGATTCTGAGCGTAGCGATGGAGCTAGTAGTTTTAAAATTATGTTTATTTATTTTTTATTTTTCTATTACCACTTTTTCTACGAGAAGGAGTGCTCCGATCATTACAAACTTATCCGGTTTCCGGTGGCAAATTGCATCTAGTTGGTACTTTTGAAAGGTCATTTTTTGATTTTCTTAATAGTTTTTTAATGCGTATGGAAAAACTACTAAAAAATGATAAAAAAACGGCAAAAATATGATTTCTTCAAATCCAGATTTTTCATTCCTTTGTAGTTTCGAAAATAATGACTTTAAAATCTTAAAATTTACATCGAATATTGAATTTAGTAATATATTCATGATAATTAAAATTTTAAAATTTTTTTTGCAATTTTGGGCTATTTATAGACATTTTAGTTTTCAAGGTACTAAATGGGGTAATTTTGGGTTTTAAGACCTGAAAATTTTATTCAACGTTAAAAATACGTTACTCTAATTAATAATAAAAAATCTCGAAAATTCGTAGTCACGATTTTTTTTTTTGTACTCGTTTAAATTTTTTCAACAAAATTGTTAATTTTGAGGTTTTAATTATCAACTATTTATATAGTTGGTAAAATGAGACTTTAAGACCTGAAAAATCTTAATATAGCGTTAGTCGTGCATTACTTTAACTAAATTTAAAAAATCGACGGAAATAAAGTATTTTAGATTCTGAGCGTAGCGAGGAAGCTAGTGGTTTTACAATGATATTTATTTTTCAAAGTCCACGTGAATATCGCACATGCCCTATAGTAACTTTGCACATATGAATCTGCTAGTTTTAGGCAATATTTGTTTTAAAAAAATGCGGGAAAGTTTTGTAATTATTGAATGAATAATTGACGATTATTTTTACATTGATTATATACGAGTATAATAAATGATAAAACTCAATTCCACAATAATATGATTTACTTTTATTTTGTAAGTACGTATTTACCATTTTTTTTTTGTAATTTGTGATTTGTGATTTATTTATATATGTTACTTATTCCAATCAATACAACGCTCACCTTTGTGCGGCTACGACGTTCTCTTGCTCAATGTCGACCTCAAAATTCTTTTCCATGCGTTTGCAATAAACTTTCCGCGTCTTTCCCAACATCGACCATTTCATTTATTGTGTGATTATTAATTTATTATTTCATCTTATTTCTAATAAAATCTTTTTATGCGCTTCGCTTCGCTTTGATCTCGAAATACAAGACTTAAATGTCAAAACATCTTCAGAACACAATAACGAATTAGTCGTTAAAAAAATAAATTAATATATTAATTAATTAAGTATATTAAATTTTAGAATGTACATAAGGTCGCATTAAATTATATTTATTTCTACATTTCCTCTTTGATGTAATGTTAAACATAGGTACTGAGTATATAACTAATATTAATAGTTATGAATACTACACCGAAGCTACGCTCAGAATCGTTTTATTGAATGCAATGATTTATCATTGCTTTCAAATGCAATACATCCACCCATACTCACACTTAACGAGAGAAGTGCACTCTTTTTATAAACAAAGTTAGGTTTTTCAAGTTGGATACATTTTTTTCTTTTCCTTCGCATTTTCTCCCAACTATTTGGGATCAGCCATCAGAGGTATCAACTTTCACTTAATTTGATCTCTCGTATACTCTTCACTTACAACCCTCTTCATGTCACTCTCAAATTCTTAATCACATCTAATTACCTCGTTTTTGGTTTTCCTATTCCTCTCTTTCCTCGTACATACATTTCCTTTACTAATCTCATTGCCTCTGTTTCTTCTTTTCTTAAATTGAGCTTAATATTAATCTATTCTCTTTCATTTTGTCATTATTTCAAGCTAATAACCATAATGTGAAAAATATAATGTTATCTTTCTAATTTTTTTAATTATTCACTATTGAAAAATATAAAGGTATAAATTTAAATTTAAAAATTGTTCCAAAACATTGGCTTACAATAATAAAAATAGAATTGAAAAATATATAATCAATGAATATTTGAGTAGGTATGTATCTAACATATAAATTAGTTATAATATGAACATAATTATTTGTTTATTTTTATTATAAAAAATACAATTCATATACTATAATATAATGTTGACTAAACTAATACACTATATGAATAATATTTAGGTACATATATATAAATTAAATCTGATCTGATAGGTATGAAATTACAATTAAAAATGTATAAACATACCTAATCAATATTGTACTTATTTAGGTTAAGTTATCTTTATAAAAAAAGTGTAATTATTAAAATTAACAAAGTTACCTACTTTAGTACTTGATTTAAAACAATACTTGAAAATAATAATAATAAAATCAATTATTATTGATTAGGTAGTTGAATTAGAATTTAAATAGGTACTTTAGATTTACCTTTTTATTAGTTATTTTTATCATATTATGTTACTATTCTGGCTCGAGCTATACACATTCACAATTATATTTTTTTTTAAATACATATTATATAGGTAGTATTATATATTATTTAGTATTACCTATTTTTATGTGTTTAATATTAAATGTATAAACATTCGGTAGTTTTTGACAAATTCTTCTGGATGTGCCCTCGACGTCATAAAATTAATTTGAAATTGTCCTTTTTGAGGCCATTTGAGGTTCATAGGATGAACCCAATGGCGACTTTTTGAACTTTTTTTTTCTTTATTACTTTTGTACAAAATGTACGCAACTGTAACGGATTCAACTTCATCCAACTCCTAATTAAACGAATAACTAAAACCAATACACTTAATAACCACTAATCAGAGAACGGGTAATTTTTTGTAGTTATTACATATGTGTAGGTTTGGTTATATACGTAGTCAATCATGTTTCGGAACAAATGATTTACTCTAATTTTCATAACCACTAAGATATTTTAATTCGTGATAGAAACTAAACTTTTCAGTTTTAGCGCGAAAAATTAATAAGCATAATTGTTAATAACTGAATATAAGCTCTTTTTATATTTTTAATAAGTTATAGGTATTAAAGTATAATGTTATGTAATTTATACATATATATTTTACACTATTTTATTCAACCCTATTTTGTATCTTTTTGTCAATAGCCCACATAGTCAAGACACAATAATGTTAGATGCAAAATTAGTTAATTAGGTTTAAATTAAAAAAAAATGTTGGCAAAAAAAGCATCTGATGAAATAAAATTCATCATCGTAAATTTTTTATAGGAAAATTAAAAGAATTTATGAGTAACAAAATAAACTGTAGGCATTGAAATACATTGCATAACTAAATATGTAATAGTTATAATAGGTAAAATATATATAATGGTATGTATTATGGCACAATAGATAGTACGAGTACAAGTATATACGCTGTCTGCAAAATGGGAATTTTTTTTTAAATTATTAAAACTGGTTTTTGTGTCGGCAAAATGGGAATAAACCGCTCTGATATACTCTTAATAATACATATTATATGTAGGAACTAGGTATCTATGTGATAAAATCTAAAATTAAAAACAAAATGTAAAAGACATTTTAGTTCGGTATATATAAACTTATTGAAAATTTGTGTACCTAATCATTTGAAAAATAATAATTAAAAATACTCTTGAAGTTCACATAAAATATTTATTGTATTAGTCTTTAGGTAGATACGAATTTAGGTTGATCAAAACAAAGTATTAATCACTTTTGGAATATGAAAGGAAATGTTGAAGTTTTATGTAATAAAATTGATAATAAATTGTATGTGTTAATATATTTAAAGGATCTTACAAATTGACCGACGCACAATTTTCTTTTAATTTCTTTTGTAATAATGTAATATTTAATATTTCCACATAAAATGACGATCATATAATATAGTTTAATAATGAAATACATTTTGATAATTCCAGTAAAATTCAAAAAGTTTTTTAAATATTTTAAATTTACAATAGTTTTTTTTATGCAGTAGAAACTTACCTACTAAATTTGTAAAATATACTGCAGATTTTATAATGTAAAATATAATTTAATCTTTTTATACTCATTACTATTTACTATATTCAGTATATTTACTTAAATTTCACGGTAATTAATGAGATTGCATTAATCCAAATTTCCCCTAGAATATTATCCTGGCCAATGACTTAAGAAGTGATAGAATAACAAATTGTATGTCTACCACTTGTGCCTGGTGAACTTTTTCAAATTATAAAACAAAAAAAAATATTGATACCTATTATTATAATGTTTTTAAATTGCAATAGGTATATAAATTGAAGCGTTTTATAACTTTGTTGTAGTTACATCTTAATAATTATATATTTTAGCAGGAAAGAAAAATCATATTAGTGGCCCCATTTTTCCTCTGTTTTCGACGCCCCCTACATAATATTATATGCTATATGTTATTGCGTACGAGAAGCGTTAATAATACGAATTTTCACTATTAATTCATTGTTATACGGTGATAAATGTTGTTGTAATCCTTTTTCGATATAATGTTAATTATATTTCGTCATTTGAGAATGGAAATAAATCCAATTATCTAATCTATCTCAAATACTCAAAATAACGATTTCTCCAGGAGAGCGTTTTAAAGTATAAAACGATCATTTTGCATGTGTTAGAACTTTTCGATGTTCCATATATATTTCAATAAATATAATTATTAGATTAAAGAAATGTACGTAAGAAGTTCCGTGATCATTAAGACGCGCGAAGAAAACAGAAAAAAATCATTCTATATGCTAAAAACGGGTTTAAAAATGTTAAAAAAATGAACCTTCATGCATATTCACAGTTTAATCCAGGGGTGCCGTATACGAATTGCGGAGTCTCAAGCAAATTCATTTTTCGGGGCTCTAAACGGTTTTCAACTATTGTTTTGTCAGACAAGAAGAAATACGTAGAATAATGTCGCTGTGAAAATTACGCGTAAAAAGTACCTACTAAATGAAAATATCGTGTTTTTTTTTCTCAGTTCATATGTGTACCTAAAGCTTTCACGCTATATTATATGACGTGGGCAACCGCTTCTGTTGCGTTGCCCTTGCGCCTGCAGCTTTGGTTTAATCAAATCTTATCAGTAATTACGCTCAAGCGGGAATACGCACCCTTTTCGTCCATGACGGTGATGGGGGGGGGATGGGGCAAAGAGCTCACCCGTTATAATGTGCTATTGAAAAATTTGTCATCGTTCCGCCGTCCAAATTAATAAAATATATCTTAGGGGCAAGCTACTGCAGTTTGAATGAACGACGAAACGAGTGGACGCTATGTATGAGAGAAAAAAAAAAACGAGAAAAATACACGCGCACCCATCAGCTGCTAGAAGAACGTAATAAATATTATTGTTATCGTCCGCGGCGACGACGACGGTTCCGGAGATTCCTGGATTTGTTGGTCGAGTGCCCGTGCAGATGGCGCTCTTGTAGTGTTGTGTCGGCGCGACGGGCACCGGACACCATCCGCGACCGTCACGGTCACCACCACACCGCAACGGATAGAATAACATGTGCCGACGTGACGAGGAGGCGGCGCGGCCGCGTTTTACCCGTTTCTCTTACATTCGCGTCACGACGCGTCGGCGAGACGGACCGTACGCGCACGTCTCGTTGCAATCGCACCGCCACCGTTCGGTTTGTAATATCCGGTGGGCAACCAGTTCGCCCGACTTTTCAACATTAATTATTATTATCGTTTATCCGTTCGGTAATGTTGGCTTTTTCGCCGGATTCTTCGGCACCGTGACACCGTCGTCGTCCGCCGGACGCGCGAGCGTGGGATGCGCCCCGAGTAATCGCCGCCGTCGCCGTCATGGTAGTCGTGGGCTGCCGCAGGAAGATCCGCCGTGGACTGCCGTGGGCGATCGCCGTCCTGGTCACCTCGTGCCTGCTGATATGGTCGAAAAACGACGATACCGCCGTGGAGCTCGCCGACCAATCCTCCATCGAAGACGACGACTGGGTATCTCTCAGGTACCTAACCTTAAAAGACAAAACAACATAACTTATAAGTTATAGTCTCTGTAGCATACGGGGGTGGGACACATGTCTGGGGGGGGCGACACGTACACGGGGGGAGCCGGGGAGGTGCTGCCAATACACCGATAAGCGAAAAAAATAGACAATTAATAATATATAATATCAATAAATTGCATCGAAAAAAGTTGATGAACAGAAAAAAAAGAAATTCAATAAAAATTATTTGCCAGGGTACGCAAAAGTCCTAAATACGACCCTGGTAATTTAGTTGATATTTCGCATTTCCATGGACATTTATCATGGAATGAACGAAAATCTGTTAAAAATCTCAATATAATCTACGTTCAAATTAATTTAAAGTTTAAGCCGAGGTTTGATCTGAACAGTTTTTTGGTTTTAAATTCAGAATGATAAGTAGGTAGTCCATCTTATAATTGTGAAAAATCAGAGACCTGAGAGATTCGCCTTCTAATTGATATATATATATACAGTAGCTAGTCTGATTTTATGGGTGGTTTTTTATTTTAACAATTTTCACTAGAAAATAATTTCAATAATTAAAATATTTATTTATATACCTATAGGTATATATTTCATTATATATAGGTACTCGAAAAATAGCCATTTTTAATATTAAAAAGAAAGGATTACTACTCAGAGTCCGGATTCTCTTTAAACATGCAACACAAAACTGCTGAAATATTCCTAAAATATTCTCTAATATTTTTTAAAATGCATAAAAAATATTTTATTTTTACCGGTGAGATCTACGTTAAATTGATTAAAATATTTAAAAAAAATCATCTGATCAAATTCATAATTTTTAAAATCAATATTGAAGAGACGTCAGTTGTTAAAACAAAAATGCAATAATATAAATTAAAATCTGTTTTAATATGTGATAATATAAATGTACTCAAATAAGTATAGGTAATTTTAAAATCAATATTTAAAGTTTAAACACAATGAAAAAATGAATAAGCATAATTTTAGTTGTAGTATAAATAACTAACTTTATACTGATAAATGAAATACTAATATTTGTAATATGATACAATATGAAAATTATTCTTTAATATGTTTCATAAGATAAAATATGCTGAAATATTCTCAAATATCAAAATAAGCAAGAAATAAAAATTTCTCACAGTTGAGAGAAACATTAGATACGACCAATAGAAATATGTTATCATAAAATTCCGTAGGTACCTATAGGTATGTTATACTATATACTATTGTTGTTTTGATATAGTAGTATAGTATATTATAAACTTTATGTACTTGGATTATCTTGATTTTTGACTTTAATACTTCCTCTACATTTCAGTATTCCATCTATGTATATATAATATATATCTTAACTCAGTGGTATAATTTCAGGTTTCTATTAACGTTTAATAGACCCCACGGCCTAAACTCATGATATTTATTTCATGAATTTAATTAATTGAATTAAATGTTTATTAATTATAAATTACAGTAATTCGCTATAGGATCGGGAAAATACTAAAAAACAGAAAATTTCTTTGCTTTCGTCTACACAAATAAGTAATAAGCCTAAACATATCATACAACATATCATATTATTCATACATATGACTGCATTTTCTATATTAGAGTAAAAATTAAAATAATAATACGAATTTAGGTAGTAGGTATATCAACCAAATATTTAGGTAGGTAGTAGGTACGTAGGTCGACTATTAACAAAAATATATTGAAAAGAGTTAACTGCACTATTAATGCTCTTTTATTTAATCAATTTTAATTCCATAATCCAATACTAATTAGTGAAATTAGTTTCGTTTTAGTTGCATATAATTTGCATACTCTATTATCGTTCTTTTTTGAGTTGTTACAGTCTTGAATCTATGAACGGTAAATTAAAATAATGTTTAAATTATGATATTAATTGATTAATTATATTAGTAATAATTACGGTATTAAGCTGATTAGTGATTCCTGATTACCATAGTGACTTTTAGTATCAATATAAAATTTAATTTGCAATTTCAAAATATTATTACAAAATAAATAAATAATACAGTTTATAATTTAGTCATTTTTTTATTTAATAAGAAATCATGTTTATAGTTAAAAAGCATTACTTTTGGGCAGGGCTGGCGTATAGGCAATGCAACTGAAGTAGCTGCTTAGGGCCCCATGCCATATGAAAGCTTAAAACATATATTTTATTGAGAACTGAGAAGCAGTATACAATAATTTTTATTTATTCCTTTCTACGCATAATTTTCACCACGATACCCTGTTTTTTTGCCTAACAAAACAAAGTGTGAATTGGCTTGGGGGCTCCGAAATTCGTAGCGTTACCCCTGCTTTTGGTTCTTGGTTCATAAAATAAATTTATGAATTTAAATGTTTTTAATGCTATCTATACGTATATTTGTGTTGTAAAATTTATATCGAATATAATCAATAAAATACATAATAGCTAACGTTCAAGCCGAACGATTTTTAAACAACAAACAAATATTATTTTATATTAGCCCTATAAAAACGAACCTGTTTATGAAAATCGTATAGGATATAAGATTGTTTTCATGATTACGATTTATTTTATTTTGTCTAATTTAATATTGGTGTTTGCTCCTATCCACTAAAGACCTGAAAGGGTTAGGCTGGCTCTCAAAAAGCTCGACCCGTACTGAAATTTTGGACCGACCCGGGTCTGGGCTTTTTATTGCATTTATATTAAATTTTTTGGGCTTTACTTTAAAATAAAATTTAGGGCCGAACTGGACTTTTGAAGGTATTTTTAAGGATTTTCATAGGGCCGTCCTGACATTTTTTTTTTACAACTATTGACTTGGTGTTTGAATATGTATAATAAATAATAAATTTTTGTTTACAAAAGTATACTAATAAATAAAACAATCGCTGTATTATGTAATCTATGGTTAAGTCAATCAACGTTAATGGTATAAAAATATATTATAATCTATCTATTAAAGACCGTATATCTAAATATTAAAAATGTATGTTAAGTAGGCATAAACTATAAATCAAACATTGTAAAATTTTTTTTTAACAAATATCGTTATTACATAACAATACAAAATAATACTAACACTGGACTATTTTTAAATTACTTATAAAATATATTTAAATTGTTGAATTTTTTTTATCTTAAAATGTCGTAAAAATTACTTATAGAGAATCTCTCAAAAACTATGTGTGTGACGTCCTTTTAAATTTGTTTCGGGTGGAATAAGGGCTTTTTTTACAAAATTCGTTTGGACTAGACCGGACTAGGCTTTATAAAAAAACTTAAGACTGGGTGGGGCTGACATAGTTTTTTAAAGGCTTAGCTTTTTATTTACAAAATTGTTCGGAACAGACCGGGCTGGGCGTAAGAAAAAAAATCCTTCAATCGGACCGGGCTTTTTAATGAGTTAAGTTTTTTTTCGGGCCGGTCCTGGGGTTTTTTTTTGCAAACTTTTTGGACTTGACCGGGCGGACTTAAGAGAAAAATCATTGGACCAGGCTGGACCGAAAATTGTTGACACTTGTAGGTCCCTATATTGTATTATGCATTATTATTTATTATGAGTTTAGTTAGGAGTAGTTCTTGATCGATAGATATTATCAGTGGTTATTCGCATGGTTCATTTTATTAAAAATCTACGTTGAATCATTTGATAAAAGCCGTTAAAAAAATATTAAATTTAATCGATTTGAGTGCTGGGAAAATGGGTAAATTTGAATATTCCATTTTTTAAAAGCCAATTCGATTATATATGTTTCGGTATACGGTGTATGTGTAGATTAACACTTGAATAGGTTTTTAAAAACTGGGAATAACCAAACTTGCCAATTTCCTTAGTTTATCATCGATTTTCTGTTTTAATTTTTAACGAAATTTTTTACAAATAAAAATTTTTCCAAAAAACAATACAATGTATATGAATACTTTCACTTGTCTACCAAAGTTGGTATGATGGTTAAATAAACGTCAAAAAGTTCTCGTAATCGTATTTTGGCAAAATACGATCGAAAACGCAATTTTTAAGTTCAAGGTCTAAAGAGTGACAACAATAATTACCTATATTGTATTACCATATTGACTATTATATTATTATGTCGTATATGTGTGCGCGCACGCGGCAAAATGCAGTCGAGACTTCACGTTGAATGATTTCATCCGGTCGTTGTCCCGATGGGGAAAATGGAGATCGATGCTGGTAGAATAATAATAATAATAAAAGATAAAAAAAAAAACAATAGATCTCTAGTTTTAATATAATAGTGACTAGAATATCAGTAAAAATTGCTTTGCTTATC
Organism: Pemphigus obesinymphae; assembly: GCA_025469235.1. Lineage (NCBI taxonomy): Eukaryota > Metazoa > Arthropoda > Insecta > Hemiptera > Aphididae > Pemphigus > Pemphigus obesinymphae. Next base: position 28,677 of record JAIPRL010000626.1, read on the forward strand.
CGCTTCACGGTTCATGTAAAATTGAATGCAAAAATCGTTTAATAATGATGATTGCTAATGAATTTGCCCACAATTAAATATATAAACACACAATAGGTATATTCAAACTATAGTGTTCCAGGAGCATTATTTGGTATACCATTTTGGTTTTTTTTTCAAATAATGTATTTTAATTAATCTACAGTATTGTAAAATATATTTTTAAATATCTACTTAAAAGTTGGTATTTAAATAAAAATATTTTTTTGTTATTAGTTAATGTTATATTATTAATTTTATTAGGTAGTCAATGTCTAAGAATGTATTTAAAGTATAAAGATATACTTACTAGATATACTTTATATGTCTTTAAATATATACATATACTAATTAAATGATTTAATAGTCCGATTTTCAGAGTGTTTAAAAATCACTATTGTTATATTTGTGTTCTTAATACGGGACTCTACGTCCCTAGTTATTCAAAGTATATCAATATCAATATTGTGGCTTTAACTTAAAAATATACATAACGATTGTGAAAAAACTGATAAATTTTATAAAATAAAATATATATTTTGTGTTTACGGGACTGTATCAATTTTTTGAAGGGATAGTGCCCCGTCAGATATTATAACGCTTCCTGTAACGGTGAATTTTGGACGCAAAACATACAAAACCTTATCCTTGATGTTATTAAGTATTTCATTCATTCCATACACAGTATTTAATTGGAATAGGTTGAACACTTAAGTTTTTATAATTTTATATAAAAACGTAAAAGAGTTTTCTGGTAAAAAAAGAGTTAATAAAAATAAAAAATAAACATAATTATAAAACCGTTCAGAATATACAGTAATTTATATTAATAAACGTACGGGTATATAACATTAAATTAAATTTATATATGAGTATGTAGAAAGTTAACAGTAAATAACATTTTTTCATTAGTTTAATGCGACAAGTTTTAATTACTATGTTGAATGCTAGTTTACCAGTTATTTTTTTTTTTGTAAATAATACTTGTATAATATTGTGATAAATATATTTTATAACTGTCAATCCACTCAAGTAATTTTTACCAGTCATCATTCATAAATTTTTTTTTTCAAACGTCGTAGAGTAGTAGCGCAACTAGAGGTATTCTAAGAGGAGGGGGGCCGAATTTTAAAAAACTTAAATTAGTTACTTTAAAAGGGTAACATTATTTATTTCAGATTTTGAGCAGATCGAGGAAGCTATATTGGTTTTACAATGATAGTTTTTTTTTTTTGTGAACAAATGTTTGATCAGAAAACTAGATCTAATCGGTTTACTCACTTTCCGATAGGAAAATTGATCAGGAAGGTACTTTAATATTTAATTTTTTGATTATTTTATTTTTTTGATAAACGTGAAAGGATAAACTATCGGAAAACTACGTAAAGACATGATTTAAAGATACAGTTACCAAGACCATATTATACATATTAAACTAAATTAATGAAAAATAATCGTATTATACTCATTGGTAAATTTTTATCTTTAATAAGCAGTAAAAGTTTCAAAACCTACGAGTAATGATCATGCAACGTCATGGATAACTTGAGAGTATATTTTCATGACTGGGCGTAATTGTGGGATCTACAAAAAAATCTTATGGCATTATTATTTATTTATTTACAGTACCTTATTTCAACAATTAATAATTGTATAAATGATTGCTATTATACTTTACATGCATTTGTTATCGTTGGTTATTTATTGGATAAAAATTAAATACTATGAATTTAGGTATACAAAAAAAAAAGTATAGCCCAATGGGGTGGGCGATCGCCATATCGATTTTCCTACCTTCCTCAAATCCATCACTGGTGGACAGTGTTTGTTAGCAGTAAAGTACCTAGTTATAATATTAGGTACTTATTATAAGACATAAAAATCTGTTAATATATAAATTGAAAATACTTTTTCATTATCATTTTTTTATTATTCCATTCCATTTGTATTTCGACTTATTTGTAATTTTGAAACGGTGTCACTTGTAGGTTATCGTGTCGTGGGCCGATGTATAAATTTGAAAACCGATTTATGGTAATATGTGTGAATATTTTCACAATGGGTTGTATTTTTAACCCGTCCAGTTCATCTACGACCTTGGTAACAGTTACATTTTTAAATTTGTGGGGCTAAAAAATGAAGAAAATGTAAATTTTTTTATATATATTATATATATATATAAATACTTTTTGTCTTATAAAATATTAAATTAAATTGTATAATATATAAATTTTTTAAAAGAAGAGAATGTTGTTGATTCGGTAAAAATATACATTTGAATAAAATTTCAGTGGATAATCTTATTAGTTTTATTATACTTTATAATATTGTGAATGGGTTTTTGTGTATTGCCGCGTAATTGCATTTGATCAAACAAAGTACATTATATGGTTTAACCATATAATAGTTTACACATTGAATATCACGTCTCTCGAGAACAATAGTAATTTAAAAATAATGAATAGGCGTAGGTATTGTAAAATAAAATCATTTAATTATAAATAGAATTAACAGATAATTTTTTTAATCAATATACCTACTTTGAATTTAAAACGTTAGTAGATATATTTTTTTTATAGACATTTTCGTATTATCTTCCTTCGTGGTCGCCTGTATAGAATTGTACGTATTTGTGGGTTTGTGGAAAATTTTCAATGCACACATTATTAAAATGAAGTACATATTACATATACACACAGTAAATAAATTAATAGATGACACTTTGCAGAAATTTAAAAGTGGCCATTATTTATCATTAACATAATCTGTTGGATTCATATTCTATATACTATACAAACAATCCCTTACTATTTCCATACAATTTTTAATTATTCCCTGACTAAAATAAAAAATGTTTATATTACAATGGAAAAATATTGTATTGCTATACTTAGTATAATAATGTCTTATGGGTATAATTATATTTTTATAGGTCTATAATATAGTGATATTTATTAAAATATTAGAAATGAAAAAAATAATATATTATACTAGTAAGCCATTTAGTCCTTTAGTATGTTTTCATGGAGGGGACTAAATGATATCGTCGTTTCTTCAAAAACATCCTCGGAAGTAGGATAGAGATATTTTCAAATTTCAGGCTTTCATACCGTTATTGTAGGAGATGTCTGTAGTACAACGTATTTGTTTCGTACGTAAATCTTATTAATGTTATATGTTTCTATTCTAAAACCATGCGAAAAATTATCTACCGAAAAGTAGATGAACGCAGTATGATGCAGGTATTGCGAAGACTGCGTGTACTATTTTATTTTTTTATACATGGTATTTCTAAAAACGTTATTTTATACTGTGCTCAGATGTAATTTTCGCTCGTGAGCGCAGTCATTATTGCATTTCTAACATACGTGCACATATGCTCGGGATTCTGTGGTAATGATTGACTTACTAAAAAAATAAAAAATAATGTCCAATATAATGACTATGGTGGTCGTCACGTGTATTGTGTTTGGTGTTATGCAAAATTATACGTTAGGTATGTAAAATGGTCGAGAAGCTTTGTCGTATCTTCGTTACATTTCTGTGTACACGAGGCCTATCGACAGCCAAAATGATTATACATGCGGTATAACAATGCCGGTCCAGGTTTCAATTATTACCCAATCGTATAGCGCATCGTCAGGTCGTTCGCATCCTATGCCGCCGCGCTACTGATACGGGCGGCAACGACAACGAAAACGCCGATTATTATACCGATGGTCCTTGAAAAATCGGTTCCATTTTTTTTTTTTTTTTTTTATATATATATTTTCATCAGTTTAACAGCATTCGATAACGTCAACTCGTATTAAATATTACATTTTTATAACAGTCATGTATTATATAACACATATAAATTATGCATGCGTGACTTGGGATGACAAAGGGATAATCGTATTCGTTTATATTTGCGCGGACTGCACGAGCTCGTGGGCATTTAAATCGACCGATTCGACTCGCAGACGAATGCCATGGGAATTTTATTTTTAATTCATATTACAACGGTCAAAGTCGGAAATCTTACACGGTTTACGGTGCGTTTTTTTTTTTTATCGACCACTCGATAATACATATATCGTCGAATTACCTCATTCTTCAGCTCATCCGTACTGCACGGATTGTTATTTAAATTTATAATCAGGATTATTATACACTGTGGTAGTTGTACATTTATCCGATTAACGAGTACGGAAACATAAATTAATAAAATGTGTAAAATTAAAATAATTAAAATTACAAATTAAATCTAATGTTTGTAAATGTTTTAACACAGGATTATAACTGTTGTCATTATTATCCTCAAAACACACAACTGTTATACTTATTCAAATACTACGTATTAGCGAATGATTTGGTCTCTCGAATGTCAAAATAACACTTGAGGAACCTTCTGCTATGACAGGGTTAGCACCAAGCAGTGGCAGCCACGCCCTCCCCAAATTCCTAAAAAATGTATAAATTTTTGTATTGATGACCTTTTTTTGAAAAAAAAAAGAGAGAAAACGTGAGACAAACACGCCTAATCGGCATTTAATAACCTAATAATCAAAAAAAAAAGGTCATCAACTTAATTCCCCCCTCCCCAAAATTAAATTCTAGAGTCACCACTGGCATCGATTAAAACTAAGGCCTAAGGAGCAGACTCTCACGATAAGCTCGTGATAGTTTTAACATGAATACGGCAAATGTCAATAATGATTGACAGGTATGAAAGTAGATATTAGGAATGAACACACTCCTAAATGTGTGTACGCTACAAAAATTAAGGTAAAATATAAATAAAGTAAAAACCGCAGTTAAACTTGGTAAGTATAAAACAATTTAATAAAATCGTAGCATAGAGTACAATGATACGCATACAACTTCTGGCTCTAAGAGATTTATTGCAGGTCCGTTCTTATTGCGAGTGAGACTGGCTTTTACATAAACATTTTAGTTTTTGTAATTGGATTAAATTATAAAAGTGCAACAAAAACAATTTTGAATTACGAAGTCGCGATGCCGTTTTAGACTGCGTCAGCATATATTGTAGCTACATATACTCGTATACAGGCGGCGTGTATATATGGACAGTACACATGTATGTGTGTATATATATATATATATATATATATATATATAGTATGTATAAATTATATACTATATAATATATGACGCATATATAAAAATAAGCCGAATATATAACAGCACTATTTTTGTAATATAGGCACGTACGAATGATCTTTGACTTGAAAAATACAGGTTCTCTAATTGAAATTGGGGTAGTAATAAAATTAAAATGTTTTATTGTGATTTCTTGAAATTGTCCAGGAGAATGTACCTACATAGTTTAATCTTCAGTATAATATATTGTATACAAAGCTAACGATAGGAAATTTATGTAGAAGGAAAGAAGGAATGAGGAAGACCAAAAAATAGGGAATTGAAGAGTGTTATTGAGTTGGCTAGTATAGAAGAATATGTGGGAGATCGAGCTGAATGGAAGTTGAGGATTACAGGGCGTAGTCTAACCACAAATAGTTAAGAGAGAGAGAGCGAAGGAGACGAATCTAGAATTTTTGTTTTTAGTTTAAAATGTTTGTCTCAAAACTCCTAAAAAGATTATATAAAATTAGATTTAGAATCATTTAATTCAAAGAAAATTGACGTTATAAATTCAAATTAATAATATGCTGTGTTATTAATGCGCATTCTGTCATGGATATATGCATGAGTTTTAAATGTTAAAGAATTTGTGATTTGAGCTTGATACACCTATGATAACACTATAATAGTGATAATGGTTTATCACAAATCAGAATACTTTATTATTTTAATAATTTGTGTTTTTAAAGTTGTAATACATGTTCGTGATTTTCGGAACTATCATCATGTATAAATACTGTAATGTGTGGCAAATACGAACATTTTTTATTTGGATTTGGGAAACAAAATACAAACGATGACAATGAAGGTGTATGATAATAGGCGTCGATGTTAAGATGGATGGCTGTGATCTGTAGATTAAAAAAAAATGTTCTTCGATGTTCAACAGCCGGAAATAGTATCGGCACCATCGAATACATATACTCGTATACGGCTAGATTGGTATAATATTATGGTGTTGTTGAACGTGAAACCATATAGCGTAGAATGTATAATATTATAGTCAGTTGTTCCCTTTCACTCGGAGTGCATACTCTACTTAGTACTTACATAACACTCAGCTATAATATTCATCACACGTTTATGTATAAAGAATATTAATAATGAGCTTTAGGTATATCCAAATGTGTTGTTTGTGAACAGACTGTTACAAAATTTTTGGAGATCAATATGAAAAACATTGCAGTACCTATAAGTTATACAATTTTTAGTTTTTAATATGTATACATATATAATAAATAAATATACATACATAAATGTATTATTTTTTTAACATCATTTAAGATGTTCTTCATTATGAATACACCTATTTTCTATTTTTGACTATTATTATTTTTATAAGCCCACGCGCATTTCATACATATTATAATATAGTTATTTAGCAAATTATGTTCAGAGGCGCCATGTACAGGGGGGCTCTGGGGCTGCAGCCCCTCATAAGATTGATAAAACAGGGCTTAGTTCCCATGGTTCTCATATAAAAAAAAAATCAATTTTTCTTACGTACCTACATTCAAAAAATATTGATTTTATTTTTAACAAATTAATTGAGAAAGACAAATGTTTTTTGATATTAATATCAAAGAAGCCTAAATTTTGGTAATCAACCAGATTCTTGTTTAGCTAGTGTCTGGTAAACGGTATATGAACGTTTTATTTAACGTTTAATGAAAAAATAAATTTAGAAATTCTTGCAAGCCAATTCATTAACAATTCCAAAGTGCGGAAAAATACATTTTCTATATAAAATATTTAGATAACTTTCAAAAATTGTCATCTTTTATTTATTTTTGTTTTTGCCTTGTGATTTTTTATGATACTAATATTATTAAAATGTTATAACATTCATAAAAAATAACTATATTTTAGTAATTGTTTAACGAACAATTTAAGGAATATAAAAATAGGAAATATATGGTAAGAGTTAGGTAAAACTATATATGCGTTTATAAAATAGTAAGTCCTCCATGACATTTTTAAAACCTGGCACCTAACTTACATATACGATTATACTATATTTTGTTTTAAAAAAAGGTGACAATATAATATTTTTACTGAAGTGCATATTTAACTATATTTATCTCATATTCTGGATAATACCCAAATAGTTGAATTATTATATACCTAATATGTATAAATAATATATTGAGCATGTTAAATTTAATATTATTAGGTTAATATATTAAATTAATTTAAAATTATGTAAAAAGTATTAGTAGGTAATCGGAAAAAAACGACACGGAGAAAAAAACGATGAAGAAAATCATGACTTGAAATTATACTGAATGTATGATTGACAGTAATACATAGTTTAATAATTATATATATTACGTCTAGATATTATAAATTAATATTATTTATATTATAATATTGTCAGGTTACATTCAATTATTGTTTATTATTAGATTTATTCTTATCATGTAATATTAAGAGGATGTTAGTGTAAACAAATTTTTAATGAAGAACTCGTATTAACATTTATCATTTTTAACAATTTCTAAACATCTTAAAAATTCTAAACAAAAAACAAATAGTTGATAAAAACATTATCTAGTGTCCTACGTTACCTTTTATCTCAATATTTTCATTATATAGAAGTTAAAATTAATTTAAAGTCAGCTAGACATTGTTGTTTTTTATAATTTATTTTTTGTTTCATTTTTCTAAAATGTTTTCAAGTTGATATAAATTAGAAATGCAAAAGTGATATTTTTAATATAATTTTATAAATACATAAAAACAACAATAAATATAATTGAAGTTGGACTATTTATTATTTATTTTTAAAATGCATGTAAATCTTTTAATTGTTAAATTTAAATGTTTTTTTTTAACTGTCTAAAATATGTCTATATAGAAACCCTTGAAATGACTGCGCTAACTTCCTTTTAAACATAGGTAGTGAATATGTGAACATAATATGTTATATATAACTGATAGTACCTAATAGTCGTTACTGTTCAAAATAGTTTATTTTTAAATTCAAATTAATAATTGATATATTATTGTATTCAAATGATACATATGAATACATCATCCTGTATCCCGTCTGGTAATAAGATAAGTGATAAGTATAATATACTAGGTAAAATATATATTTATATATAAATAAATTATATTAGTAGGTATATATATATAAGTATATGTAAGACAATGATGTACGGATCGAAGTGTTGGGTAGTGGATAGGAAAATAGAACAGAATATGAGTGTTGCAGAGATGTGAGTATTAAGATGGATGAGTGGAAGACTAGATAGGACAAAATGAGAATTGAAGAGGTAGTATAGGAATGGCTCCAAAAGCAGACAAAATTAGGGAGAATAGATTAATGGCTAGAGCATGTTTTAAGGAGAGAGGAGACAGAGACAGTAAGAATAGTAAAGGGAATATATGTTGACCAAAAAAGAGATGAGGGATGTAATAATAAATGAAATTTGGTTGGTGGGTGTAAGTGAGGAGGATGTAGGAGATCAAGTTCTATTGAAGTTGAGGACTAGAGTGGTCGACACCAAATAGTTAGGAGAGAGGGCTAAGGAGAAGAAGAAAGAGTTATAAGTAATATGTAAGTATTTGAATAATAATATATATTTTTACTAGGTGCATATCAGCCTATTTAATGTAAATTATTATTGAAAAGGATAGTTTAATTTCTGTAAAATGAAACAGAAAAAATGATTGATATTCTGTAAAGTTTGATATTAAACACCTTATATTCCCGTTGTGTCCGATCGTCCTTCTGTCCTTAGTAGTAAGTATATTGTAGATTTGACTACTAAGGAGATAGATATATTCGTTTTGTTTTTAATTATTTATAAATAATATATAAATATTTATTAATAGTTAATAGAGTAATATAAAACGGAAAATCCAGCACGTTTGAAGAGTGTGTTTTTCCTACTGTCTGTCTGTTTGTCTGTCTTTAAAATTTATTTTTGTGGTTACTAATATCAATATTTAAAATATTTATTAGTTTTGTTAATTTTAGGTTTCTATATATAAGTATAGAAGGTTAAATAAATTGTTATGGAGTTATAGTTTATAATTGTCTAAAATATGTTTAGAAACCGGGAGTTTAGTAGGTACCCTTGCTGAGTAAGCTTTCCGAACTTGTTTATTCCATAGTTATAAGAGATATTATTGATTTTACAATCGATTGTATTTATATTTTATTATTCATAGTTACTAGGGAGATAGATAACGGAAATCTAGATTGTGTTTTTATTAACGTCCATCTGTCTGTCTTTACAATTCGTTGCTTTGGTTACCAATATCAGTATTTACATTTTTATTCATTTGTATAGTAGGTAAAACAAATTGTTTATAGAATATTATAGTTTATTGTTTAAAATACATTTAGAAACTGGGAATTTAACACGCTCGTAGAGTGAGCTTTCCAAATTTAATTTGTTTAAACTCAGTGATTTCGTTAATCTATTAAATGTATTTGAATAAAATATAAAAGTTATTATTTTACTTTATCGGTTCCTTAAACTATTTTTAAGTTTTATTTGGTTCCAAAATAATTTTTTTTTTGTTTAATTGGGTCATAAACGTAATTATTTTTCTAAAACATATTTAAAATAGTATCATTTCAATATTTTATTTCGATTTTTTATTTAATAATACAAATTAATGAGTACCGCGTTTAATAGAGTATGAAATATAAATTGTATAATATAAAATGGCTTTAACAAAAACCAACGTAAGAAAAAATATTTTTCCTTTTTGTGTTTTGGGCTGTATATGTGTATTCATTATGACATTATGATGATGATCCCATTATATAATGTGGTTGGAAATGATTATGTTTACGAATGTAATCACTTTATTTTGGACAATGATCTACAGAGGTTATTCATACAAAATTATCTATATGAATGATGCCGTTTTCTTAATAGTTTTTTTTTTATAGATCTGTGCGCTTGATTTTTATTTCAGTTTTTATTTGTTATTTTATACTAGGATTGAAAGTTTTGAACAGAATTCATTGAACTTTGAAAAACGCTAAAATACATTCCTTATAATATTAATGACATTTTCACTTATTAGCGGTAAATTGTATACATTATAAGTACCTATATATAATATAACATTCAAGTTTTGACATATTTTGAGTCAACTATCGAGATTTGAGTTATAAAAAATCTATTTATGTGTTCATTATACAAATATATAAAAGTTGAATAAATTAAAATATATTGTAAAACGTATAAACTATATTTAATTAGTATAATATGCAAGTAGTAAAAAAAAGATATTCTCATTTTATTATCGATAATGTTACAACTATGATTAACATAATATAGATGAAACTAATATTAATTGCGACCAAAACAAACATTGCAATTTTCGAGCACTTTTAATTTGTTTGACTTCTCATTAAATGTTATAACTATAAATTGATTGAATACCATTTTATGTTCTCAAAAATAGACATAGTATTGAAAACTAACTTTAGAAAAAAAATTGTTGTATTCAAAATGAAATATTTCTACAAATAATAATTAATTTATAATCTAGCTAAAAATAATAATTAAATTATTATACTATTAGTTAACTATTTATTTATGTGCTTAAAATAATTTTAAAAGCACAAGACGAATTTTTTATGTGAAAAATCTATAGGCGCGCTACGTATACAATTCGAGGAATAGATAGTAATTTTGTGCAAATCAGCTAACGTTACGTTACAGAATGTTGGGTTAACTAATTTTAAGTTACAGTATTTTTGTAGTTTTAAATTTTTACAGATAGTATGCAAAATAGCAATAAGTGTAAAACCCTCTCCCGTGAAATTTTTGACCTAAAAAAATAATTGTTACTGCTAAAGTAATGGAAACATTTTGTATGGACTATTACCATAAGCTATTTTGTATACATTGCAAGTATCTGCTATTACTATTTTCCGATTTACAATAATTTTAGGTAATTTTTGGTAATTTTCCTTTATGATTAAGAAAACTATTAGGAAAATTGAAAAATTACTTTTTTAGAATATCAACTTGCCATCAGAAAGTTCTTTACCCGACTCTTACCATAACTTAATTCTTACTCCACTCATATTATACCTGAAAAAGTTTTTGCACCTACATACATAAAAAAGCACTTTAAGAATCTAAAAATATGTAAAATGTTGACGTAATATTTATGATGATTTTAATTTTATAAAACATAAAATGTTTAGAAATTAATTGAGTAAACTATGATCTTTTAAATAGTTATTATACAATTTATATTTAACTTACGATATTGACTTATGATTTAGTTAATTTAACTTATGATTAGGCACCAATTTGTTATTAATATTATATTACCAATATTAACTTATAAGATCAAGCAATTGAGAAGATATAAATCAAAATAGACATTTAATGATTTAGTCTACCAACGATATTAATTTGAGCTTTGCATATATAATGGATTGTGTCATACTACAGGATCACTTTATCCGCTATCGTAGGATTTTGAACTCTACAAGAGCGATATTTCATTGAATCGAACCGGTTTTATCCTTATCGTACTCGTATCTACATAGTTTACATTATATTGATAATACATTTTTTAAATTCGAAAAACAAATGAAAAACAGGATTTTATATATTTATTAAATGTCTCAATCTCAACCAAGAATGTATTTTTCATTCTTTTTGTCTGTGTTATCAGGTTGTATTTTTTCAATGATGTACTTCAGTTATGATATATTGTTCCATTTGTTTCAATTTGATACAAAATAAAGGCTGATTTTAGAGATTGACATGGATTTTTGTTTTATCTAATTTATTCTAGGTTGTTTACGGTCTGATCGTTGAACTTGAATACGATTCTAATGACCATATATATAGTTTTCAACTTATCGTATGTATTTCATAACGGTATAGGTTAAAGGAAAATGTTCACAGGGGACGTTCTCCGAATCGCGTGAATGTATAGACCGCTAAAACCGCAAACCAATTCGGATAGACTTTGTTGGTTTGATTTTATCTTTATAGTATATTCGATGCAGTTCTGTAATAGCTACATAAGTCTTCGATATCAACCATACAGTTTAAAATGGCAACAATTCAAAAAATTAAATAACGAGTTAATTGCACTAACATTTTTCTTTTATTAAGTTTTTAACTCAATAAATTCACTAAAAATTCCTAAAAAAAATTACGTTTTAGAGTTGTTAAGTATTCTTAAATTTGGACTGAAAATGTAATAGAAAAATATATTTGGATTTTACATTATAAAAATGATCATGTCAAAGTGTATAAGCTCGAACTCTCAAATTAAAATCCTAAATAGTCAGGATCGTTTACTAATGTACCTACCATCATAATCTTACGATAAAATTTAATATATTTATAATGTCATATAATTTTGTCGATATCCAAAAAAATTTATATTAGTTTATGTATAATAATTAATAAGTGTAACACAATATGTGTTAATTTTAAAATATTTTTTATTTTATAAAGTAATAATAATGTCCTCGTATACATTCATTGATATAATGAAGTAGAGAACTTAAATGTTTTATTTCATTTTTTATTCTACTTATGCTAATAATAGTATATAATATATTTATATTTTACAAACATTAATTTTACAAAATATTCATTGTTATGTAGGAAAGTAAAATTAGTCAGTGATTATGGTGGTAGGTATCACTAGTACTCGGTAAAAATTACTGAAAAATAGGGTTAATATTTTATATATAAGCTACTTATATAAATTTATCAGTTATAACTTCTTATAACTAATATCACTATAGGTATACTTTTTAATATAGGATAAAAATCATAATTTAAAATTGATTATTACAAGAATTAATAAAAAATAATCTTTGGAAATTAGTTTAGCTCATTGATATTTTTATTAAAAAAAAAAAAAAAAAAAGTTTATCTATATAGAATAAAATATAGGTAGGTAGGTACATACATTTATTTTTTGAACTAATTTACCGTAGATTCTTTTTCTGTAACAATTTTTACCGTTGGACTAATTTTCCATGGCCATTTAATATGCAGGTACTTATCTAACGATTTTTTTCACAGCCATTTCCTGTCATGGTTATTATTATCTAGATTCACATTTAATTAATAAAATATTTTTATAAGAATCAAATACATTTTATTAGAATACGAATATATATTGATTTAGTTATTATGTACCTAGGCATGTACAATTTTAATTGTATTTATCATTATCTAGATACAATTTGATTCAGTTAAATTTTACTTGAAACTACAGATGACTATTAGTGATATTATCTTTATTTGAATATTTTAGGTAGATTTAATTATTATATAGTTCGATTTGTGCAATCCGTGTTATAATGGTTTAATTATTTTTCTCGTAACTCATTGACCAGTTTTAGACTATAGTTAAAATATATACCTAACTAAACAGAAGTCTAGTCATATACGTTTTAAAACATGAACTATAAATTATAGAATATTATTGTAGTACGTATTGCAATCGTATTTTTCAGTAGGTACATTTTGACATCTGATTGAGTACTATTACTAGTTACTTATTACTATTGATTACTATTAAATTCGCAATAACGATTCAAAAATTTCCTCTCATTTTCCGTGCTTATATTATCGTATACTATTCCACGGGCAATTAACCCTCAATTCCAAAAGACCTTTGTTTCAGGTAACTGAGAAGTGGACCTATCTTTTTGTGGTTTTATATACCCTTTCTCTTTTTTAACTACGGCCCTGGGGGGTTAGGGGGGGCATATCCACCTGGAGAATAATATTATAATGGATTATTGCTAAAATTGGTAGTTTATAACACAAAAATATTATACTTTATTTACGTCTGTCCCCTCTGAAATTTATCCTATATGCGTTAAACATTGAAATATGAATAAAGTTGTAATGTTGAATTAAACATTGTTTTTTAAAAGTTATGTTGAACGTTAATTTTTAAACATTTAATATTTAAATATTCAATGAAATGTTATTCTACATTAAACTTTAAAAATTAATTATTTTACATTCATTTAAACGTTTATTCTTAAACATTCAACTATTAACGTTACATAATATATTTATTATTTAACATTTAACTATTAACGTTACATCAAATGTTTATTATTTAACATTTAACTATTAACGTTACATCAAATGTTTATTATTTAACATTTAACTATTAATGTTACATTAAATGTTTAAGATTACAAAATGTTTATTGGGATATGAATTCAATTTAAATATTTTGATAATTTAAAAATATTTAATGAATTGTGATATTGAAATAATGAAAACATTTATTAAGAAACTATAAAATATGGTACTAATTAATGATTTATATTAATACACTTAATGATTCGGTTATTTTAATTATAAATATATTTTCATCGTGTCTTTTGATTTAGTATGTATGGGTTTTATTTGATTTGGGATTTTGTTATCCAGTTCTATAAAAAGGAAATTGTATAAAATAATATATTCTGTAAAATATCGTTTTCTAAAAAGATCAGACCAGATATTAGATATATCTATTTAATTAGTTTTATAATTATGACGCATATTATTACTAATAATAGTGAAATCAATCATTATTGTACTTTCCCGTATTTATTAGGTAATTATTTGAAAATTACACAAAAAAAAAAAATTAAAAAAAATATAAACAGATAACTACAACTTTGTTCATTCTTACCATTTGGAAACGACTAAAAGATTATTATCCATTATTATTTTTCAGTAGAATTTTTTACAAGAGCAATCTTGTGTTATTTATTATTTTAATAATTTAAAAAATTCAAGTATTTATAATGTAATTGAGTTTTATATTTTATAAAGATCGAATATATCAAACTATTATATATATATACTATAGAATTAATTATGTAATATATAACACAGTATATAACTAACAAAAATAATATTAAATTCAAATTATATTATGTATTATAATACCTGTGTATGTATAGGTACATTACATTGTACATATTATAGATACCACATACCTGTATATATATATAATATATGATGGAGATATGTACTTTAGGTATGGTCATGGTTAGGTTTGGTATATCTAACAGTTGGTTCATCGAGATTCATGGACCGGTTTTTAAGTTTGTATCATCCAATCTGATAAACAGGAAATCTAATTACCTACGATATTTTTTTTACTGGTTATGGGTATGTGCCATATGTTTACTGGATAAAAACAATTATTCTTAAAGTATAAGATGAATATAATGTACGTCTTCATACAGGATTTTAGATTAAATCTGGCAACATGGTAAGTGTTTTGAAATAATTATTATATACATAAATAACATTCCCGAGTTAACATAAACAAGTGTTGTGTTTTACACATTTTTTGATACGAGCAAGAAAATGTAATAACATATAATATTTATATCTCAGTAAGTATAGTAATCAATATATATGTATATATTATATATATATAATATATATATATGAGGTATTCAATTCACATCATTTGATGTCAATTTTTTCTTAAAGTTTTTTTTGTATTAACTTAAATAACAACGTGCGTGGTTATAATAAAAAATTATTGATCGCGAGTAGGCACACCAGACAAATTATTTCACATGTAACTGATCTATGGCAACTAAATTTTACGTTGTTGTAACAAGTGCAACTGATAATTAGATATTAAATCGTGACTATAGGGTCCGGGCAGTTGGAAAACTCGTGACTAAAGTATATACTATGGTCATGTAGTCAAAAATTTATAGTCAGAAAGCCCTAGGGGAAAATCAACATAAGGTCAACTATTCGAATTCACGACTTGTATTCAAAGTCCATTTTATTCTAACCGTGGTGATATCACATTGACGTCACTAATAAAGTCGAATTATTGTTGGAAAACAACCCGAAAAATATGGTACGAAGACATAAATACCTATATTAAAAGTATTTTTGACCAGGATTACTGGGGAGGAGGAGATTATTCCTGATTACTTTGAGAGTACTTTGTATTGTAGTACCTACTTATATAGTGTGATGTGTGGGTATCTTTAGGTTTGACACTGCTTTTATACCAAGATGAAGTGTCGTCATAGTACCTATACAGTATTAACTTTTCCATTTCAGTTAAGTTTTTTTTACCGTGTCATTGGGCTTAATTTTAAATGTAAAACTTACCAATAAATGTACAACAGCAGCCATTACGAGCTTATCGGTTTACACCAAAACGCGTTGCTGACATATTGGTAAATACCTAAATTGTGTCTGTCATAAAAACCTTTGCTTGGAGTTTAAATCCCGAATTTTTTGATCAGGCACGTACACAGTATACTGTATACGTTTAGGGTTCAACCGCCCCCTTCCCAAATAATATTTCTTTTTCGTTTTATCGTTATATATTATTATGTTTCTGTTAGAAGCTAAGATAGTAAGATAAATCATGTTGGCTCGTTGAACTCTGGTGGCATTTTTTATTTTTTTTTTATAGGAAACTGAATGGCGTTCTTAACTTCAATATATACCAATACTACATTGTATTTGGATGATGATAATTTTTTTAATAATACATTGATCATTGGTATCAATTTAATATTTATTTCAGAGTATACAAGAATTTGTTCACTCGACCATTTCATTATATGTATTTTTATCATTTTAAAGTCATTTGTAGGTGTATCGAAGTAGAATTTTTCATAATTTGCACACGACGACACTGGATTAATTGGTATCGTAAGGGCTTGCGTGTATTCGAATGTCCGATTGTTAAAACAATATTTGGACCGTATTACGTATAAAAGCAATATTTATATACAAAAAACTTATTATAGTGTTATTGTCATTATTTTGACTAGAAAATTTGCCAACAATGATAATATAGTATGTCTATATAACAATCTACCTACTGCAATAATTATTGTACATATAGATAAAAAGTCAAAATATGGCCTATTCTGATCAAATTTGATACCGGAAAATGTGTACACAGTACATACGAAACAATTGGTTCAAATATTTTGGCTGAAAAGTTGTTTCCAAAAAAAAAATTTTATTGTAAAACCACTAATAGCTAATGAAGCGAGCTTTGCGCAAAATCTAAAATTTAGAAGCGTGTTCTTCCGTATTTTATGGATCTTTTTTTCCTCACATTTTCTCGAAAGATTGTTTCCTTTCGTCTACCCTCATTTGATATTTAGATTTCGTTTACTTTTTTTACACAAGGGTTGTTAGTTAATATCGACGGACGCCTCGAATGAGGTTTACCAATATCATCGTCTACTGATGACTTACTGACCACTTTTGAATCGACTAAACCAGTTGTACACTAAGTACATCCTAAACAGTAAACACTGATCAATATACGTATAGATAGTTAGTTTAATAAACTTACTTAAGTTTAATAAAAGTTAGTCAGTTAATTGCGTTCCTAACGCCGCCATTGTTTATTGAAAACAATCATTACAATTTAGTTTCCAATGTTCATCTGAAGATTTGAATTATACAAATATACAAATATACAATCGTACAACAGTTAAAATGCAAAATATATAATATCTATATATTATGATACGGTGATATATTTCTCGGACATCGGAATTGTTTCGGGTCCTTTTCACTACCCGGAGTTACCAGCCAGTCTCGAGTCTCATACTGTCCTAACCTATTCACGACCCGCTCACTGTTGCTTAGTCTTAGTTACTACATTATATCAAAAACTGCCGTTTCGACGTGTCAATAAATTGATAAATAAATTAAATAAGTTAAATTCGTATATCATTTGATTTATCATGTGTGGTAGGCACACGGTTGATATGATATCAGTTATCTTGAATTTTAAAATTTGTACACAGTAAATAACTGTTGCAGTTGTGAACATTGCTGTAGTGTTGTATATTGTATCGATAAGACGTATTATGCGAACAATTTCCTGTTTTTCTTTTCTCTCTCGATTTTGCTCTCGGACAAACAAGTTGTACAGACTACAGACTACAGACCGAGACGACGATTTCCGTTTTCGAATTGTCAGGGATCCGAGAGAAATATAGAACTGCGTGTATATACAAAATAAACGTACACCGGCAGCTGTCGTGTGTACGACAGGAATGACCTCGCGGTTACTCGTCATCGTCGCGCAACCGATAGACGTTGTCGTCGTTGACCAGCTGTACCACTGTAACACCGAGGAAAACGATAATAATTTATCTCTGGTCATTGTTAATGATACTGTATATAATAATCGATGGGACAAAAGGAGATCTGTGTCGGTTGCTATGATCGGAATATATATATTTTACGTTATATATATATATATTTTTTTTTTTTTTATTTAAAGATAAACGAAAACTCCATTGTTCTTCTGAAGGCGCAACTTGCACAGAGCTCTACACACTGTTTCGATCCTCTTGAATGGGTTTTTGCACGCGGAAACCGTTTGCGGCAGTCGACACACCGCAATTCCGTTTCGGGTTGTTGCGCCGTTTGTCCGGCCGTATGGGAACAATGGAGTACACGGCGTCTCGATCCGTACTTTGGACGAGATGAAAAATTTGTAAAAAAAAAAAAAAAAAAACGGATGTAACATATAACCGAACATTCGTTTTGGCCCGAATTTGTATTTTTATACATAATAATGTATAATTGGTTCTTAAAAAAAAAAAAAAAAAAAAAAATCGTTTTTGTCTGTCCGCATTTCTCAACACGACGACGACCACGCGCGGCCTCGCGCGGTCATCGTATACATTACAGTGTTGCGACAGAGTATACAATATGATATCTAAGTAATACTTTCGCCGCGGGCATACTTCGTAATATTATTGTACCGTCGTCGTCGCTAACCCGAACGGTGGACGCGAAGAACACCTAGTCGGTGCCCTATATTATTATAATAATTATTATTGTTCTTTACTTAATACATTTTAACGTGAGACCGGACAAAAAAATACGACCAAACATCAAGTGCTCAATGTGTCTCTTTGTTTTGTCGTGTCGGTTAGGTGTATACGATTAATAATATTATATATTGGCACACGGTATATAATATAATGTACATTGTATACAGGATCAGTATAGCAGGACAAAATATGTACGAAGGAATTTCGAAAAAAAATATTCGAGGAAAACGATAGGCAATGGAATCAATACTAGAGCAAATACTTGGTGACACTTTTCAAAATGTCGTTTTATTCGCTCGGCATACGCCTATACGTAGCTATACGTACGTTGGATTCACTACGGGCCTAATTATTGTAATTTTTTTCCCACCGGAAAATTATGGGAAAAGCGTTAAGTGTGTAATGTTGTTCACGTTCAAAAGATAATATTTATTCCATTCGTGTTATACACTCGTGAAAAAAATCAATTTTTCAATATTATTTATTGACATGAAAACCTATTCGACGTACCGGAAAATCGTATAATCTTCTTCTTTTTTTTTTTTATTCATATTTATTCATAGAAATGATTTATATATTATATATAGGTACCTGTCATATATTATAATATTTAGAATTTAATATTTTTCTCTATATTATTTCAAAAGCTTGAATCATTATGTTATTTTTTTTTAAAAATAAGCCTATTAATTGATTGACATCAACATTAATTGATAACAGTTTTAAAATTAAAATTAAAGACAAAAAAACTGTGGTAATAATAGTATGTTAATATTACGTATTACATATTAATCGGGTTTCAATAGTTAAAATAAACAACTATAAAATAGTGTTTACAGTGGCGTATTTAGAATTTTGTTGTTACTTAGGTTAGTTAACCTGCCCCCTCATTCGAAACGAAATAATAACTTAATAAATTAAGTTAATAAGTAAAAAATGAAATAAAGGTTATTCACTCATATTTTCAAGAAATCGCTTGAAAAACAATTAATAAGCAAAAAATAAAAGAATGCATTGTATTTTAAAATTTGTTACCTCCTAAAAACGTGCTGTCCGGAGAAATGGCCTCCCTAGCTTCCCTAAATACATTACATGAGTGTTTGTTAGATATTAATATAGATTATGGTTCGATCAAAAACCCCAACTAATAAAATTTTGATATGTTTTGATAGAAAATTGAAAATTTATAAAACTAAACCCATATCAAAGGAGTTAATACTCAATTTGTGATCCAGCCATCTGTTAGAGATATACAGATTAAATTTTGAATTTGCTAATTTGTCAAAAAATCATTTAGTTGACAAAAAACGAAAATTTGACGTGTGTTTGAAAATTAAAAAGAAAAAAAAACTGACTGAAAATATTACAAATAAATGGTTTTTGGTTGTATTATAGTTTGATTTTTATTTTTGGAGAAATTTAACTGAGTATATAATTTTTTTTTAAGTTCCAATTTTAATGGGAGAAAGTAATAATATGTACTACCTACCTATATATTATAGTATATTTGTTTGAATTTGCATTTATAGATAATTAGTTAAATAGTTGTTAATAGATATCTACAACATATGTTTAATAATTAAATTGGTGTGTGTTACTTGTATCTACGGTTTAATAATTGAATATCTATATTTATATTTTTATAAAAGATATTATTTTTTTGCAGATGATTCTATACTGACAGCTGATAATAATGTAATACTATTTAATATATTGTTGTATATACTTATATTGTTCTGTAGGTGACCTACGGATTGATATTACTTTAATCAAATTTTATATTTATACATACCAGTCGTATAGCACGTTAAAGTATATATGTACTGAATTACTCATATATTATGTATCTATGTACAAAACTGATGACTGTATTGTATCTACAGTAAATTTTTATTGTATACTTACTTCTATTGTGCTGTCAACAAATGCATGCAATAATATGTGATGCTATTTGGTTACATACTAAAAAAAAAAATATAGGTTTGCAGTTTGATTTATTCATTAATTAAAGTATATATACATTTTAAGAAGTATATTTATAAGTAGGTTACGTACACTGTATAAGTAGTACTTATACCTATTATATTCATTTTAAGATGTTTTAACTTATGAGAATGCGAAAATGTAGGTGATCGAATTTCTAGTTTTATTTATAGACTGAAAAATAAGATTCAGGTTACTTATGTATAATATATATTAAACTTAAATGAAATAACTTTTTGAATATCCCAATTGCTTTTTAGAAAATTTTACTAACTGAGCCCATATTGCGCGAGCACCATAAATTCCTGGTTTCTATGCACATTTTTTTAGTTAATTTGTTAATCAGTAAAAACAATAAACTATATTATATTAAAATCATTTTTATGTATAAAAACCTAAAATTAACAAAACCAATAACAATTTTAAATATTGATATTGGTAATCATATCAATGCATTGTATGAACGGAAGGATGTACACGGACGTTAGGAAAATCATTCTCTTAGCGTGTTAATTTTTCAGACTTCTATTTCTCTAGTAACTATATTACTAACGAATTGTAAGAATGACTGATTGTCAAATCAACAATATTCCAGTAACTATGTACTAGTTACTATGATAACGAATCGATAGGATAGATGGATGAAACAGAGATATAAGATATCTAACTTATTTAATCTGAAATATTCGACAATACGTCAAAAGTTATTCGTTTTAGTATTTTATAGACTTGATGTAATATAATATAAGTTTATATAATTACATTTAATTGTGTACCTATACATTTATTTCTAAAAATTTAAAATTCATCATAATATAAAATTCAACAAGAATTAAACTTTTTTAAACTATTATATTATATTACAGATACAAAAATAATCGATTTGGTAAATTTATTTTTAAAAGCGTTGTTTAAAATGTATTAATTTCATAAATTATTCTATAGTTGATTGATATGGGTAGTTGTATGCATACTTTGATAAAAAAAAAATTCAACAAGATCTGATTTGGTAAAGAAAATGGTACAAGATTTAATTTTATATAAAGAAAAAATTGAAATTATGATTTTACGAATGTTCAAAATTACAACACATAAATAAAATAGATTTCATCAATCTTTTTAAAATTAAATAGAAAATAAAGTTTGTAACCTTAACTTTTTGAGATATTAGAGATATAGAATTTAAGTAAAAGGTAAATTTATTTCTCGTTCAATGAACTTGAAAAAATCTTCCCTCATAACTTATTTAATGAACACTTAAATTTTGAAAAACTGTATTGTTCATGTAGTAAAATGATCTCTACTAGAAATGAGTGATAGTTTTTTGAGTGATTTATCATTGCTTTCATATTTAAATAATAACAGAACACTGATTTTCCCAATACACGTTCTGTATCTGGTTCATATTTTGTTTTTTTTGTTCATTATAAACTTGTAAATTAATTTAAATAATTTAATTAACCAACCGAATCATTTCCAACAAAAGATAATTATTTTATTAAAATGTATTTATTTAAACTAGATTAAATTATTTATTTAGTAAGGGTATGCTAATTAATTACAATGCATACTATAGTTAGTATTTTATTTTTGCAGTTTTAATATTTTAGCTTCTTTGATGGTGGTTAGAAAATTGGTTCTTGTCTTTTTGGTACTTAGACTGATTACAGCTGAACAGTATACAATATGAATAGTTTTAAGTATCACTCATATCATCTACTTTTTTATCGAAATTTCGATCGATGTATAAAATAAAGTAAAATAAAATTGATTAAGTTCTAATTGTATTTAAAAGTAAAAAAAAATAATAATTATTGGTTATGAGAAAAATCGTTATACCTATAATTATAATTAATTACATATATGTTACTCATATGCATTGTTATAAAGTTAAAACTTTACGTTATTCGTTATAATTATTTTTTGTTTGGTTACAATTATTTCTTTATAACACTATTCATATTTGATAGTATAATTAATATGTAAGGTTATTAATTTTCAGACATCGTTAATCCGAATAAAATATATTATTGCAATAATTACTCGTGGTATTATGTACCAAATATTATATTAATGTATTTTTCATATCTTATGTTTTAGGTTAAAAAGAGACCAACAGGAGTTTATCGATCACAGAGGACTGCATGTAGTCGTGGGTCACTATTTGGGAGATGTCAACAACGTGGGGACAAGTGCGAATCTTACTGACGGTAAATAAATTATAAACAATATAATAACACATTTCCTTTACACAACTACCACAATTATTATTTTTAGATCTATTACAACCATTAAAATATAACTATACTAACTAGCCATATCATATTTAAGTCAGTAATGCGGTTCTGGTCATTTTACTGTGAAATGAACCGTTGGCCGTGACAATTTTTTCCTCGTGTTCGTAATCCTTCAATATAAAAAAGTTAATGTATCGTGATTCCTTTTCATAAAAAATATTTTTATTTTTCATTTTTTTTTTTGATTCTTCCGTTTAACTGTTTTCTTGTACGTGATAAGGTTTTTTTTTCTTTGCATCCAGAATTGCTCAATCGAAACATGTTTGATCCGAAACCGAAGGAAGGCCGCGATGGGACTTCAGTTATTATACCGCCTCACATGTCTTCACAAATGCAAAAGCTCTATAGGATTAATAGGTTTAACTTGATGGCTAGTGACCGCATACCACTGAACAGGTCACTGCCGGACGTCCGTAAAAAATCGTAATTATAACTTCTTGAAATGTTAACGATTATCAAATGTATAATTTAATATCAATGTATTATTACACAGTTGTAGGCTAAAAAAAATCGATATCGATAAACTTCCGTCCAGCTCCGTAATAATTGTTTTCCACAACGAGGCTTGGTCGACATTAATGAGAACTATACACAGTGTTATCGATCGTTCACCGAAGTCATTGCTGAACGAGATCATTCTAGTCGACGATGCTAGTACCCGAAGTAAGTAGAATTTAGAATACACGTATTTTCAATAAATAATGTATTTCTAATAAAGTATTTTTGATATGCAAACCTTTATTATTGTTTATTAGTGGTTGAAGGGTGGATATAGGATGTCTTCCCCTTATTTTATCACCAGAAAATGTATTTTATTTAAAAATATGTACCTACTTTTAAAACTATAAATTTATAACAATAATTGTAAAATATATTGTTAATTATTAGTTATTACTATTATATTATATTTAATTGATTTATGATTTTTTTTATTTTAATTTGTAAAATTGTAAGTACTTACAAGACAAATAAACGTACTTAACTATTAATTAAGATCAGTTAATTAGGATTCATTGTTAAACACTTTTCAAATATTTTTTATAATTGTAGAGTTTACATAAATTTTAAGCTTGGAATTAGTAAAAAAGCTATTTTTAAGAATATCAACTAAAATTTTAATATTTCAAACAATTTTTCAGTAAAAATTATTATCTTACTAATTATTAACAATTTATATAAAATATATATATTTTTTTTACATTGTTATAAACTTATAAATGTATTCTTCTAAGTTTATAAATACAAGTATATTATATAATATAAAATGGTTTTAATAATTTTTTTAATACTTGAATTACTCATAATTTAATCAAGACACAGTTAAACTAATAATATTATCTACTATAATCAGTAAAGAAAATTTTTATCCATATACACTTTATTAGTTATTCCAATTCTATTTTACAAGGATTTTATGAACAGAAAATATTAATTTCATACCGATTGGTTAAAAATGTCTCAAATTATATTTATCTACCCTCCCTACTTCACTTATTTTAAGTCACTTCGACCACTATTTAAAAATAAAAGTATACTCTATAACTTGGACAACGAAACTGTTGATCAAGTATATTATTATATTTATTATAAACAAGCTTGAACGCCTGAGGTATATTAGTGACATAGAATATAAGTAATGGGTAATTTATTAATTAAAAATTACGGTTTAACGTTAAACACACAAACAGTTAGATTGGATTTTTCTCCATAAATATATTCTTCAAATAGTTATTAATTTTTTTTTTATACGCACATATGTGATATACATTATACAATGTATTTATGTAGTGACGTTGTAGGATATCAAATTATATACCTCGTCAATTAGCTGGAAATAATACATTTAATATTACCATAATATAGCATTAGATTGTGTAGCTAATAATTGAAAATAGATCATATATCAATATTTTGATTGAAATCGGGTATTATTATTTTGTCTATATGTATAAGTGTATTATATATTATGTAGGCGAGTACTATGTGAGATCGAGTTTTTATGACCATCATTAAATCTTCTATTGAATCGCCGAGCGATTAACTGTCAAAATATCAAATAAAAACTCCCAGCTTGAAATTTTTTATAATCACTTTAGTGCCAGCATACATCAATCGACAGCGAGTTCATAATGCCCTATGGTGTTTTGGTTTCATACATGTAAATTTAATACGTATACTAGCCCCGAGAAATGAAATATACGTAACTAACAATTGATTAAATTAACTTATGCGTAGTATATAAACTATTTCAATGTCGTCCTAACGCGAAAACGATTATCACGCTACCTTTAAAAATTATCTTTTAAAACTATTATCAGAATATAATAGACGATAATATAGAGTAGCTGTATGTTTTAATTATTGCGCATGCTTTTATAATTTTACTTATTAGTTATTACTTTTAATTTACACTTTTTCTTCCAATATAGAAGTATATTGAAATAACGTACATACATTTTCTTATTTACCTTTTAAACCGACAAATTCTAGTGCACCTGTCTATTATAGTTTTGAATATTATAATGTTGGTATTGAGATTGTCAATGAAAACTAAAAATATGATAGCTGTAACCTATAGAATAGTATCTTAGAGTAGTTAATTTGTGCTCAAAGAAATGTGATCATAAACATCTCAAGAATAAGACGCCAGATGCCGATTTATATATAGCTAATTTAGCAAACCTAGTATTATGAACCGATTTTTACCAACAACTATCTACTTAGGGTACATGAAATAAGTAAAATGTGACCAAATTTGTATACCCGGCCTAACTTTCTTGTAAAAAGTTAATTGATTTCAGATTTTTTTAAATGTCTTATAGATATTCTATTATATCGGTAAAATTCTAAAATTTTTGATTCTACCATTTAGTTCCGTTCCACTATTTCAAAATTGTAAATAGATTTTGAAATTTAAAGTTTGGTATTTTTACACAATATTCAAAACCCACAATACACAAATCTGATTAATCTGAATGGTATTTATTGTTATCATGAAAGTAATTTGCATAATAACATTATATGTATATTAAATTTCACGTGGAAGAAAGAGAGAAATAGTTGATCGATACGAAAATTATAAAAATAATGTTTACGTATCTATAGACATTTTACGTTTAATAATTTTCCCCATGCTTATTTATATTTATGGTGGGAAAAACATTTGGAAATTTAAAATTGTTAATGAGATATAATTTACATTTTACAATAAATTGTAGGTTAAAAAATGAGTACTTTTTTTGTAATTATTATTATAATATAATATTATAACAATGTTTTTTCTTAATCTATTTAAGAGTTTTTGGAAACAGAATTAGACAATTACATAGTCAAATTGCCTGTTCCAATACGGATTATACGTTCGCCGAAAAGGATTGGTCTGATAAAAGCGCGACTCATGGGAGCCCGACAAGCAAGAGGAAAAATATTAGTATTTCTCGATGCACATTGTGAATGCACTTTAGGTAATTGCTAATAGAAAACATTCACTTAAAGTTTTTAATAACATAATATACTATTTTTTTTCCACAGGATGGTTGGAGGGTCTCGTGATTCGAGTGGCCGAAGACAGAAAACGCGTAGTGTGTCCTGTTATCGACATAATAAGTGATGAGACTTTTGCCTACATTAGGAGTTTTGAACTGCATTGGGGGGCTTTTAACTGGGATTTACATTTTCGGTGGTATACTCGAACTACCTCTGAACTAACTAAGAGACGACAGGACCTTACGCAGGCGTTCAGAACCCCGGCAATGGCGGGGGGATTGTTCGCGATGGACAAATCGTACTTTTTCGAGTTGGGTGGATACGATGAAAAAATGGAAGTTTGGGGTGGAGAAAATTTGGAACTTTCATTCAGAGTATGGCACTTATCCTGCAGTATAATGTAGAGCCGAAAAATGTATTATTATTATTATTATTACGTAGGTTTGGCAGTGTGGCGGCAGCATCGAAATAGCACCGTGTTCACATGTTGGGCACGTATTTCGCAAATCGTCTCCTTACACGTTTCCCGGTGGTGTATCTCATGTATTATACACAAACTTGGCACGAGTGGCTTTGGTTTGGATGGACGAATGGCAGGATTTCTATTTCAAATTCAATCCAGGTGAATCAGTATACCGATCATTTACGTTAAATGAACACTGACTGAATTTGAAAGACATTAGAAGAGAGACGCAAAAGTGTAGTACCTACAAATATTCCTTTTTATTTATAAAAAATTATTAAAAATCAAGATATCTAGGTATATACTATTATTATTAATAAAAAATAAACGAATTTATATACCACCTAACTGCGCTTTAAAATATTAACATCTACTTTACATTATTTTTTAAATCATCTATGATATATTTACATCTGTAGTTGTTCATTACTGTCGGCAAAATATTCACAACATTATAGAGTTTTCATTTCTATCCCCTCCATGATAGCTTAATATTGACGTAATTAAAATTGATTATACATTTTTTAGGTCTGTAATTCGTATACGATATTGAATATAACTGCTTCTCGTATCAAAGTAAAATAATTAAAATAATTTCCATTTTTAGCGTTTCCCCTAGAAAATTTAGAATAAGTAATCGTCCGTGTGTATTATATATGTATTTAATACCTAGTTAATTTTCGTAGAGGCCGAAAAAGTTCGTGACGAA
The DNA here is from genome assembly GCA_025469235.1 of Pemphigus obesinymphae. Lineage (NCBI taxonomy): Eukaryota > Metazoa > Arthropoda > Insecta > Hemiptera > Aphididae > Pemphigus > Pemphigus obesinymphae. The sequence goes on from JAIPRL010000626.1 coordinate 56,609, forward strand.
CAAAAGATTCGGACAAGATTGGAACTCAGAGATCGTTTGAAATGCAAAAGTTTCAAATGGTACTTGGACAATGTGTGGCCAGAACATTTTATGCCAACTGATGAAAGGTTTTTCGGCAAGGTAAATATTTCGATTGAATAATTTACAATTGTTTATAAAATATGTCCGTAATTATCACTAATCATTGCTAGTTTTAGGAAAACTTAAGGAAAATATATATTTGAAAATTTTAAATCTAACAGTATTAATTTGTGTTATATTCAGTTTAAAACGTATTTTTTTATAATGATTGCGAGTTATATTTTTATATTTTTATTAGTTTTAAATTCTATAACCTTATTTTTAAATTATCTATTATCTATTTTGGATCTTTTTTAGAATATCTATCTATATGATTTTTTATACGTCCTCAAGTTAGGTTATTTAGCTTGTTATTGCAGACATATAATAAATTATCGAGTTTATAGTTGAACTAATTTCTTCCATTCACTTTCTGTTATGAACTTTTTGTTTATTATGGGTACTTATGTGTATGTTTATAACTTTGTAATGTTACTGTAATTTTAATTTACATTGTTCCCATCATCTAACAACTACAATAGATTTCGCAATGTGTACTAATTAACTTAAGTAGATTGTTAACACTATTTATTGAGGTTTTACAATTAAATTAGTTAAATTGTTGTTGGGATTTTTATAATAATAATTACTATATTGTTGATTTAATTGTGTTTATGAATTTCTACTTTCCAGTTTCGTACATGCATTTTTTTCTAAAGATAATTAGGGATGCTATTTAAATTTAAAGGTTTGGAAATGTAAGAGGGTAGTGGTATAGACTACACGAACATACCTAATTTTCCATTTAATAATAATGGATATTAGAAGATGGAGAAAGAATAACATAGCGTCTCGTATCGACAAATTTTGATTTATTATATAATCTAATGTCATCATAATATTAAGTAAAAAAATTCGAATATATGCTATGATAATTTTTAAATTATATTATTTCATTCACTACGCAGGTATTTTTAATAATTGCAGCAAATAGATAGGTACCTACTCATTTTGAGCGCATAATTATAGTGGACGGAAATAGTTTATATTTATTATTTATAATTTTTGTATTATTTTTACTTATCTATGTTAAATTAGCACTATTTATTACTATAACTAATATTTTGTTAATACATTTCAAATAATCCACATAAGCCGTAGATTTGCACTAATATAAATGCTTAAATAAAGATTAAAATTCAGATTTTATTTTTATACATGTAAAATATAACATATTTTAATATAAAATGAATTGTCTGAAATCTCGGAAAATAACCACAAATTGAGAAATTAAAAATAATAAACGTTAGGAAAATTTAGGTTTAAAGGCTGAAACTATAGTGAATCCACCAAATGACTTTTTTCACGAAATATCGTTTTCTGTACGTTCTTACACTCTTCGTTTGTGTTTTAGATCAAACATGTGTTGTCCAATCGTTGTTTGGAAAAACCTACAGGACGTGGTTCACTGAATCAGCCCATGGGCCCGGTCATGATTAGCACGTGTGACATTCAGGGTCGTTTATCCTTGCCGCTAATGTTCGTCATGGCTCCGGAAGAAGGACTCAACTCTAGTGTGTGGTCCGGGTCACTGATGACCGACGAGTCAGTGTGCATGGATACGCCTGAACTGGGAGTAACCGACGACATTGCGCTTAAGGTCCGAATCGTCGCCTGTACGGGACAAAAACGGCAACGTTGGATGTACGACGCTGAGGTGAGTTACTGTCTTGTGAAGTGCTCAGCAAGATCAAGGGTGAGGGAGGTTATTTAATACTACTCAAAATTTCAGTGCCCCGAAAAATGTTATTAAAAAAAATAAAAAGGTCAACTCAAACACCCCCGCCCCATGAAAATTTCTTAGATCCGCCCCTTTTACAACCTTCAATGCAGATTCTAGTATGTTTTACCGTGTTAGATAGGATACGACTGAAATAGCGCTGATCGTGTGTCGAGCATTTAAGTTCAGCTAGGATTATAGATAATATAAAATAATCATTCATTGATATATTATACATTTAATCTATATATATTCGTATAAGTATAAATTAAAACCCTACTTTTTTTTTGTCCTGAATGCATATATTTTCGATATCAAAACAAAATTTTGCACCGACATTCTCCTTACTCCGGAAGTATATCATTGAGGTAGTTATTATTTGAAATTTGACTTTTGTGGAGGAAAGAGTGAAAGTGGTTTTCGACTATTTATAAAAAAGAACTAATGATGAATATTATTTTGTTAATAATATTCAAATTATTAAGAATGGATTTTTCGAAATTCGGCTCTTAAGTGGGGGGAATGATGATATAGTTTACAATTCAATTGAGAATTCAGCCCAAACTTCTGGTTGTAAAAAGCTGAAATTTTCAGAGAATATTTCTTGAATGACAAATTCGCCCATTAAGAAACATTTTTTCAAAATTCGAACTTTAAGAGAGGAAATGGAGAGTAATGGGTTTTAATTTGATTATTTAAATTTTTTTTATTAATCTGGTAGTGACGGGTAATAATTCAGCTGGTGTGATAATAGTTAATAAATAATGAAATATGAATTACATACATTTTAAAAATAATCTTTTAAAATTAAATAATTATTATTTTATTTTAATGTTAGCAAATTTTATTTTATTTTATTAATTTTGTTGAAGTCAGACATCCAGTTTTAAAAATGTTATAAAAGTTATAAGAGACATATAGGTAAATTTAAGAAAAATTAAAATCTAATATTTATGTAAATATAAGTAAATGGTATTTACATTTTTAGTAGTCAAATAATAGTCAAATTAGTTATTTTTAATTTTGGTGAATTAAAAAAATTAAAAGGAAATAGGAAAAAAATAAAGAAAAGGATGTTTGATGTTTGGATAAAGTTAAACAAATGACAATCTATTGTAAGTTAATCGTCTAGTATCAAACTTTTATAAGTGGTTATCCTTTATATTCAATGTTTCGTTGTAGCGTTTGTCGAATTTGAAAAGAGATTTTTTAACTATAACTAATATTTAGGTATAAATAAAGTAAATTCAATTTCATACCATTCCTCCATTGTATGTAGACCTATAAAGATATGCAATATTTTCGTTCTTAAAGTGTATTCATATCATATTACCTAATATCAACAATTTATTTATTTATTTTATTTAGGTTGGTACTAAAATTACTATTATTTTTTTACTTGAAAGTTTATTATTTATAAAATAAAAATTTTTAATTTATACGATGATAAAATATATAATTATATAATGCATACTACTTACAGTATTATTGTTTTGTTTTTGGTTTTATTGCTAAAATAATATTATTAATATTCTAGACTATGAATTTGATTCACATATACACAGGACTGTGTTTGGACATGCCCGCCGGCGAATCCAGTATCGTACTCAAGGGCTGCGCTATTCATGCTAGTCAAAAATGGATTTTTGAACAAATCCCTTGGAAATAATCATTATTCTGATACCGTTGTTCAGGCATTGGATAAGTAATTAAATCAAAAAGAACACTCGGGCAGTTAAACATTTTGAAAATTTAGTCACGGGATAAAATTTTTAGATTTACCTTATCTATATTTTGATTAGGTACACTGATTATTAGAAATTGTGTAATTTTATTGATTGTAAATACTCTTATTTTATTTTATGCAGCAAATTCTGACGAAAAGTATCACCATTATGTAACATATTCAATTAAAAATTTTTGTCCATATGTATATTGAGGTACATTTTCAAAATGTCAGACCTACATTTTTTGTACGGTTATAAGAACATGTATAATTTCTTATCAGTGTCTGTTATAATTTAACTTATTCTGTGGTTCAGGTATCGTAAATTATAGTAATTGCTCTGTGTATCATTTGATTATAATGTCCTTAACACGTGCGTTGATTTATATAGGTAATGTCTTAAAGTTCCTGTAAAAATATTGGATTTCGTTTCTAATCAATATTTTATAGTCGTCTTTTAGTTATTAATGTATTAACTGTGTATATATTAAAACTATGTTTTTTTTTTGTTTATATTTATTGTTCATGTTTTTAGTTGTAAAATTAGTTTGTTTACAATAATAACAGTAGATAAGAGGTAACTATTATCGTTAAAAAAAATCGATTTTACTTTTATGATGTCACTATATTATATTATAAGTTATTTCAGTAATATATAGTAACCATAGTAATTATATTTGTTATTTTTAACTTATTTATAAATTTATAAAACTACAGAATACGAAAAACAAATGACGGTAATTAAATTAATAACTAATTTAATCACAGTTATAAGTTATAGAGAATATTGCAGGTTTTCTGGTATAGATATAAAAATAAATATTTAAATCAGGGCTCGAATTAAAAAAATTATTTTATTTAACGTTTATGACAATTTAAACGTTATAGACTTTTTATTGTTTTACGTTATATGAATTTAAACGTTTTAGACTTTTTAGCCTTTAACGTTATTACAATTCAAACGTAAATGAATATTTGATGTTTTATGTTATGATAATTTAAATGTTATCAAAGTCTTTCCGTTTATCGTTATGTTTTGTTTTTCTAAATTTTTCGTTTATCGTTGTGTTTTGTTTTATGTTTTTCTACATTTTTTGTTTATCGTTTCTATTATGTTTTTCACACTTTTAACAAAAATTTTTTTATTTTTTTCAACTTTTTTATTATTATTTACCGCACTTAGTGATCTGGTAGTTACCAGGATCACTCATTCATTTCACTCAGTTCGACAGTTTAAATCAAATATATCCTCCAATATACAAGTAACAGTTGAAACATTTTTCCTCCGAGTGCGCATCTCCTCTTCACCCGGCCTATAACGTAGTTCACCACTTTTCATTGGTCTAATATTTTGTTATTCTGATTTGAATTTTGATGGTGATTAAGTAAACAAACAATTAAAAATAGATTATACTAACTTAAATTATAATGAATAATATCGAATATAATCTATTAAAATTATATGTGCACTATTAAATAATTAACAAGTAAATACAGGTAAGAATACATAAGATAATATTACTGGCCAATAAGAAGTGGTAAACTACAACACAGGTGAGGCTAGGAAATATTTTAGCGGGTTGTGCATATCAAAAATCTGTGATGATATTTATCTATTTTGTCATGGTTAAAACCAAAGGGTAGTAGACAATGGAAGGAGCTGATAGAGAAGGTATAGGTATAAGTATAATTTTAGAGGATTACTTACATAATTTACTATTTATAACGTTATGACAATTTAAACGTTATAGATTTTTTAGTGTTAACGTTATAAGAATTTAAACGTTAACGAATATTTGATGTTTTACGTTATAATAATTTAAATGTTATCAAAGTCTTTTTGTTTATTGTTATATTTTGTTTTATGTTTTTCTACTTTTTTAGTACATCGTTTCTGTTACGTTTTCGTTATTTATTTCAATCGTTTTTTGAATCGTTTAACGTTATACTTATAACGTTATGAAAACGCATTCGAGCCTGATTTAAATATATAGTAAGTAGGGAGTGGAAGCACGTTAGTCGTCGGATAGTACGTTAGAAATGTGTATTATATTAAATTAATTGATAAATATTTGATAAATTATTATTGAATTTAATAAAACTATTGTGATTGGAATTCGGTGTAATATACGTTCCTCACTAAAATATTAAATTTGATGACATCACAATATTAGATATTATTTTAGCAATATATAATAACCATGTTAACTTTATTTGTTATTTTTCCATTTATAAGATTTTCCCGTTATAAAAGGTAATTTTTTTTATGCTTTAGAATAATAGAAATACTATTAGATTACACACTACACAGTACCTATGTATTTTTGCTAAAATTAATTAAAATAGTTAAATTTATCTAATGTTTATCAAATAAATTCACATTTTTAAAAAATTTTTAGTATATTTTATTTAGAAATTAAATTGACTACCAGTAGGTATAAATATATTGTTATTATACAGTTTTAAATTATATGCTGATCATTTTTGTTGATGTACTTAAAACATTGGAAAATAAACCATTATTTAAAAAATAAATTCATTCATCAACAACAATAAAATTGACACTGAGAAGTTTTTAATACAGTTTTTTTTTACGCTGAAAAATAATTTTATATTTCAAACGTTTTACGAACAAAATAAAAAAAAATTGATTACTCGTAGGTGTATACAAATAGATTAATTTATATAATTTAAGAAATTCAAAATTTAGTGTCATTCATTTATTTTGGAGGAACAAAGAAATTAATTCTTTAGAAAATTATAGAAAGCTGGGAAATAAAAGAGTGTAAGGATAATCATCAAAATCTGATTTCCAAGGGAACAAATGATCATGATACGAATAATATTGTTAGTCGAGTTATAAGAATTATAAATTTAAAAAAAAATAATAATAATAAATATGCAATTTTGGGAAATCCAATGTATTATAAATTGACTCCCAATAATTTTATCGAAAATCGTCCACATAAAAATTTTGATTATTTTACCGTGTTTACATTTTATAGAGCTAGTTTTTTTTTTTATTTATTAATACTTTACGATGAAAATATGTTACTGGTATAGGACTATTTTTAATTACTTCTGAAATGTATTTAAATATTTTTCATTCATGAGATTTTCATTTTTCTAAAAATGTCCATAAAAATCCCTATACAAAACCTCTTAAAAAGCGGGTGTGTAGCGCTGTCTACGATTTTATATACGTCCTTATTATTTCCTTTTGACGTTCTTTCTAAGTACAAATGGAACCTTTGGCTATTGTAATTTTATTTTAGGGGGGTCGTAAAACATTGTCATGGTTTTGGCGCGTATCACTAAAAACTATTTTACTTTACCTACCCCGAGAAAAATAAACCACCAGCGGCGTTCGCATCAGTGGCCACTTTTCACTCGACTATAAATAATGTATTGCTCTTTACAATTTATAATTCAATTATAAATGATATATTGCTTCGCGTATTATGTTAAAAACGACTGTTTCTAATTTCATCAGTCCGAGACTATGTTCATTCTGGTATTAATTTTCAAGACATTTTTGTATTCTTTAAAACACGCTCAGTATATCGTACACAAAATTTCATTAATTTTTTTCATATTTTTTATTGTAATAATAGTGGTTCAATATATTCAAAAAGTTGCATAAATCCCAACATAAGTATTTAATTACCTAACTATAAATAATGTTCAAAATGTTCTTGGTACAATACTTCAATAAAGTTATAAGAAATGCATTAATATGGTTTTAAACTGTATTATTATAATACATAGGAATTCAAATCACCTATTTGAGTGAAAAATATGAATTTTTTTCTGAATTCTAAATAGATTGCTAACATGTAAATGCGGGTGCGTGTATAACTCTCCGTATAATTTTGATACAGGTTAGTAACACTAATGATCATTCATGATTCACACAATGACATAAACACAAAACCGTCCAGCGAAAAATGTAAAATTGCCAGTATAAGTAATATTCCTTAATATATGGCAGTTGGAAAAGTTTAGAAATCCAAAAATGTATAATGTTATTTTAATATTTTTTAAAATGACATAAAAACAACTAGGTATATTAAAAATAAAAACAACATGGGACCATACATAATTTACTTTTAAAATTTTTCAAAACATTTTTTAATTGAAAGAAATATTTTGAAATTGCCTATATAGAACTTCTTAAAAATGGACGTTAGACGTCTTCTTTATAACGGGTTATCAAACATTTTCTTAGTCGTGCCACTGGTAATAATATCCTATTTTTCTCCAGTAATTATTTAAATAAAAAAAAAAAAATTAAGCAAATTCCAATGCACGAGAATCTTTTATATCAATTTTCGAAAATATCACCATATTATTTATTTTATATTAAAACGGGAAATGGTATTCTAAAATTTCTAAAGCCGTACAGTCTACAGTGCGTACTCGTTGCCAATCGAAAACGAATATAATCAGAATAGTATTAAAATACTAATCATATTCGATTAATTTATAATATTGTCCACACATTTATTTATTTTGCTTTTATTTCAATACTGAACACATTTGCTTTGTACCCTGAAGCAGCTTACACACCAGAACACGTACACTGCACAGACTAAGCATGTATACCTACTCGAGTCCCACAATTTTTTCTAGTTTAGACGCTATGACCCATAGACGTTCACAACACAACGAACTCGAGCCGACTCGGTTTGTGCGCCGTCATAATTTCCATCCACCCCGTGGTTGAATTTATAAACACGCGAGCACGTCAGTAATCATTTTCCAAAGATTTTTTATAACATTAGATTCACAAATATTGTACGTTTTTAATGGAGTGGATCATTTGATTTCTCATGGTTTTCGTGACAACTGGCCACCTTGTTTTAGCGCTCGAGCGCTACTTGAGAGGTCCAGAGATGTCCGTTTTAGAAAATGAACTCAGTAAAGAATTTCGAATCAGACTATTTAACTATTTAGTGCTTTAGGTACCTACTGCAGCCGGAATAGGCTGCTCAACCTCGAAGAGCACCTAAAATTTTTTTAGGTTTTAAATTAAAATGGAGTGGAGCAATGAGACATTAAACTAGGCTCCAATTCGCGTTGCTATAATGCGTAATCCAACGTCATCTATTCTTTTTACTCGGTTTTTATTTATTTTTTAATAATATACGGTGAATAATTATATACACCACACTTTTCATTTTTAATTGATGTTCAATAAGAATATTTGTTTTCATTGTTTGAAAAATGTTGAACACGATGCATTAAATAATAAATAACATATATTAATAATACACTTTATACGTCCACCAAACAACTGAATATCCGGAGAATACATTTTTCACGTACGTATTATCATTGATTATATATATTATATCTCATTCAGACAATTTCAAATGTTATAAAAATGATGTATAATGATAAATGTAATTAATATGTAAATATTATTTTATACAATAATATTTGTTTCAATAGGATTTGAATGTTTATTATCAACAAATATATTATTTATTTATGAGTGATGATCAAGAAGCGTCTTTTAAAAATTTTATTGAACTACCTATATAACCGGCAGTTAAAGATTATGATCAATCACTAGTTGTGTTGAAGTTATGGAGGCGTAAATTTAACAGAACTAACATGATTCCTAAATCGAATCTTCATGTTATTGCAGAGTGTGCACCAATTTGTATATCCCAATACATTTTTAATTCTGAAAATTTTATGTACATTACTAGTATCAACCACTATACCAGAAGTCTAAACGTATGTTTTCAACATTAAAAAAAGTAAAAAGCTACTTTAGAAATTCTATGGCGAGGTGTGAATAAAAAGAAAATACCGAATGTTTTATATTTTGTTTTTATTATTTATTCCAAAGTTCGATTGATCTATTATGTAATGTTTATTTGTTGATAAATAGGAACATTTGAATGGATTTATAATGTTGACATTTTATAAAGACATTGAATTAGATGTTGAACAAGTGATCGACGAATTGGCCAGAAAACCAAGAAAATTTAATTAAATTTTATAAATTCAAATATGTTTATCAATACTTTTTAATATTTAAACTAAAATATATGGTATTTACTATTTATTGTGTATAGTCGGTTTGTGATTTACCCAATATCGAGAGCTGTGGCTAAGGTAATGTGTTAATAATCTATAACAAAAATCAATATTATTTGATTATTAAAATTACTATAAATATTATAATATTGAATATAAAAATTTAAAAAGTGAAAAAGTTGATTGAAAGTAGAGTGTAAAAACGGCTTAATTTTTTTCGAGTTTCGGGTACCAGGTCTAAAAATGGTTTCTAATTTTTCCGGGTTCCTGGTACAGGGTCCGAAAACGGTTTCGATTTTTTTCGGGTTTCGCTTATCAGATTCATGATTTATTTATTTTTTTATTGCAATTAGGTTTCCAAGTTAAAAAATTTTATTTTATTCGACAAATAATATGTGTGAAGCAATTCAGTCCTTCACACTTAAAGTGTCTTCTATGAATAGGTTGACAAAGTTGGTGTGAACATAGGGGTAGATAATTCGAAAATTGATTGAATTACTATTTTCGGATTTTTAATATTTACAAGATTGTGAGTTTTATACGTTACAACTACATGTCTGTATAAATTCTATTTAAATTATAAAAATAATACAACGGAAGTCCGACAATTTGAAATAAATTTGGGTACCTATTGTGAATTATATAATCATAAGTACATACCTACTAAAATATACGTATACTAAAATATAGTCACATATAAAGTCGGTCGGACTTTTATTTACTGGTTTTTATAATATAATCATTGTCGACCTGTGGAAATATTTGATATTCCGATTACCTCAATTATATACAAAATAGTACGCATATACTGAAAAACAAACTAACCGAACCGAAAATAATGTGTCAAAAATTTTTTAGATTCTGAGTATCGGGTTCAAAACCGGTTTTGATTTTTTTCAGGCTTTGGGTAAACGGGATGCAAATCGTTTTCCAAATTTTCCGGGTTACCCAGTTTTCAAAATCGGTTTACAACCGGTTTTGATTCTCTGATTAAAAGTTAATTTGAAAATAAATCCGAATCGGATTATACGATAAATTGCTACTATGGACTATAGACTACATGGACTCTTATTTGAGTAAAATTTAGAAGACATACAGGAATGATGAATCGTTAACGATCATTTTTACTGGTGTGTCTGCGCGTATGTTGTCGGTGCTCAATCGATGATAATAATGTTATCGGTGTTATACAATGCTACAATATGGATTGAAAGTAGCGGGGCTTACACACATTAAAGTCAGATTTGAAATATAAAAACAGATTTGAATTTGTCGGTCTATCTTCTAGGGATCAATTGAAGTTTATTTCTTAAACATTAAATACTGAAATATGAAATATTTATTAAACATAATTTTTAGTGATAAATAACATGACCAAAATGTTTTTTAAATCAGTTCAATTGATTTTTAGTAGACGAATTAAACTTTTAGTAACTAGTAAACATGTTTTAAAATGGAAATGTGACTTTCCAAAGTCCCAAAGTTTTGTCTAGCTTTTAGGTAGATTTTTACGGCTGTGTTGTGTTATGCGAAGAACTTGATTTAAGAAGACTTAACGTGTGCCATATACCCGGGCCCGAATGGTTCCGGCACTGATCATTGTCATACGAGGTGTGATCAAAAAATACCCGGACTGTGTTAATAATACATTACATATAATATTACATATAACATTATACTAAAGGCTTCCGAGTCAACACTGTAGTATATAGAATATACCTATTACTTAGTATGTAGATGAGAACGGAACTAATTGATTTTTAAGAAATTCGTTTAACATTAAATATTAATTGCGCACAATTTTTGAAAGACTAATTTCGCCTAGTATATAGAAGTGAAGAATTTTTGGAGTCCTTGTTAATATGCATATATGTAGGTATAATGTATATACATATGGCTCATCGAGCATAAATTAGTAATAACTAATAAGCAATAACCGATAAAAAATTAATATAGAGGTGGAATAATTTAAACGAACGCATTAGCGACGTGTGTGATTGGGGCCGAAAGGTATTCGTAACATTGTTTTTCCACCGGTCCGAAGAATCTATATAATATTACGCGTAAATATTTTGAGCATGATGGCCGCCGGCTGACGTGTAAAAAGTTTGCGTATTATCAGATTTTCGAATTAATACGTGTTTTTCCCGTTTAAGTTCAAGTCAAATTAAACTCAAAAATACAATTTGGCGGAAATAATTTATATAGTTTTGAAATTTGGTATACTTACTTTCGATTAATCCAGTATTAAATATCCGTTGAGTTTATATAAATAATAAATCGATATATAAACAGTTTATATATCGATTTATTAGGTGCAATTAAAACAAATAATATGAATTTTTGTAAAAAATGTTAATAACTTTTTGTAAATAAAAATTAAAAAGTTGAAAAAAAAAATGCAAAAATTTGCCTGGTTATGGTGATATGTATGTATTCAATTAGACTACACTAGATACTATAAATATACTATATAATACTTTGAGTTTAAAGTTAATATTGTTGTATATATAAAAATAAATTTTAGGATTAGGAACATATACAATTTAAATATAATGTAGACGTGTAGTGTACAATATAAAACAATATAAAACATCACAGAAAAAATAAAAATTTATTAAAATATGCTTATATCCAATTTAACAATTTACAGTTACTGATCCGGTTCACTCGCTCATTTCGCTCACTAGGACAGTTTAAATCGAAAATATCCTTCGATTTGTTGTAAAAATATAGGGTCGGTAACAGGGAAAATGGTTTCTGAAAATCAAAATCCACATTAACTAATTTGATGTTTTACAACTACGACTTATTGTAATCAATAACAATAAGTAATGGTGTTCAAATCGATGTAATCTATACTGATAGAAAAAAAGCATTTGATACAACAAATATTGCTATTTTAGTCAATAAATTTGATATTATTGGAGTAAGTGACCCAATCCTTTCATAGTTTAAATTGTACCTATCTAATCGAACTCAACAAGTCAAAATAGAAAACTCAATTTTAAAAAGTGAAAATGTATCCTTTGGTGTACTTCAAGGTGGTCATCTATCACTATCTAGTCTTTGTTATTTATTTTATTTATAAATGGTATACATTACATATTTCGTAATTGTAAATTTGTATTATTTGCAGACGATTTAAAACTTTGTACCTATGCCAATTACATCATTAGAGGACTGCAGTAAATTACAATGTAATCTTGATTAATTCAATTTGTGGTATGTAAATAATGGTCTAAACTTAAATATGGATAAATACTTTAAAATTACATTTAAAAGAAATATGCAAAATTTTGAATTATATTATAATTTAAATTATAGAAAACTTGTTATTATAACTAAAGTAAAAGATTTAAATATTTTTTCTAGAGATCTCACATTTTCTGAACATATACATTTAATCTATAATAAAGCTTTATAGGTTTTGGATATTTAAGCTGTAACTGCTGGGAGTTTCACGACCCATTATGTTTACGTGTTTTATATTTTTCACTCGTTCGATCATTCTTAGAATATGGATTGATAATTTGGAGCCCACATCAAGATTATCTTATAATAAAATGAATGATTCTAAAATTAATTTTTACGTATGTTACGTATGTTCCGGATTTTTAAATTCAATAACAGAAGTAATAAATATGGATAAATAATTGTAAGCTCTTGTTAAATACAATAATATATATAAATGTAATTGGTATTCCAATAAAATTAATACAAAAAGTATTCCATCACAGAACCATTGATATGTGATACATCGAAAGTGTTTGTACTTTGTTGTGAGGTACCTACTTAAAACTTTAGGTTTTATTAAGCCAGTTGCGTGTGATTTTAAATTGTCGACCTTTAATACTGCGAATTTGTCAGGCCAATATTTGAAGTATGGTTGTTTTCTGAGACTCTTCAGCAGCTACGATTTTATTTGCCAGTTGTTTACTTAAAATTGATTCTCTCTTCATGATTACTTTTCTAGTTTGGTACATTTGCGCTTTGACTCTTTAGTTGACCGTAAAAATTAATTTTTTTTAATCATTTCCTAAATGATGAATATAAATAATGAAAAAAATAAATAAATAAATAAATAATATAAAAAAAAACATAAATACCTCAAATTATTTTCAAAACATCTTTATATTTTATCTTCTCGTTTCATACTCCAAATAATTATTGTAAACACTAAAAAAAATTTTATTAATGAAGTTTGTGAGCTAGTCGAAACTCCAAAATACAAATTGCTCAATTTATTATATTAGGTCGTAAAATTAGTTTTAACAAATTCAATGGTACAGTTGTCGTAGTAAAAGCAAGGATAAATACCCTGGGGTGTCAAATTTTTGTTAGTCACATCTGTACATAAATGACTTTAGAATATTATTTATTATGTATGTTGTAAATGAAAAACTATTATGTAGTAGACGTAATAGTTACTACAACGTTAAGGGGCTACAAACGAAGAGGTGTTTTTAAAGATGAAAGGACACAACATGGTAATTATGGAATACATTGTGGAGAAGAAAATGAAATAGATAGAAAATTTAATGGAAAATAATGCATAGACCACTACAAAAAAAAAAAAAAAATAAATAAATTCTGCCGAGGAGAAAAATACAAAGATAAACAATTTTTACACAAATCATTGTGGGCATTGGAAAAAAGAACTCAATTTCGTAGCTGCCTACACATAATTAAATTATTGAGGCGTAGACATAGATGTTTAGTCGTTAAAGTCAATGAACACATCTTGTGATAAGGCTCTCAAGCGTTCCGGAGTTATATTTTCGATACGCGGTCAGATAACAATATCACTGGATTTGGATATATTATTGTTATTATTATTATTATTCTGATGGATCACATTACTGGTCATCGTCAGGCGGTTTCCGATATGTGGTTTCCATTAAATTTCCGGTCACAAGACATGGTCCCGGTCTAATCTGTGTGTGTGTGAGTATTGTTATTTTATCGGCCATACAGAGTGATACCGATAATATAATATCACGTGTACGTTTTACATATAATAATAATATATTACGTTGTCGTCACTCGTTGTGTTTTATTGCTCCAGGTCCACCGCCTAGGTGGTTTATCGTCGCACATTGCCGCCGCTGCACTTGGCCCGCGAGTCATTCCCATTTCGGACCGATCCGTACGGGTTTACGTGTCGTATGCACGAAGAGGTGTATAATCGTTCTCAGTCAGTCGTATATATTATTATTATTATTATTATACAGTAATAATATTGTGTGTGTTCCGCATATGTGCGTTTGGCTCTTGCACACGACATTTTGAAAACGCATATAATATATTATATTATACATATCCGTCACGCGCGCGGTTTGTGCGGAATTTTCTCCCCCCCCCCCCGACGATAATATTATTTCGTATTACGCGACGAGAAAAAGGAAAAAAAAAATATATATATATATATTATATGTGAAAAAGAAAGAACGTCTGAGCGTGTTATGATTTCTATCGGTTTAACGACTCGCGCGAATAACACGTCTCGAGCAGTACGTAAATCGTGTAATACGATCGTTAGATATATATATATGTATATTATATTATTTTTTATCGTCTTACACGTGGACCTTCGGGTGACGCGCGCGAACGACCGACTTGAAAGACAGAAGGGAGCTGATACCCGTGTACGTACACTTACGTACTGTACGGGAAGTTATACATTTTCTCAACTACTAAATATTTTCAAAACCAAAATTCAACAACGTAGATTTTCCAGGAAAGCAAATATATATATATATATATATATATAAACAAGTTTGGATTTCCCCTACGTTGCGGGCATGCTATATCTCTGGTTTCTAAACGTATTTTAAACAATAATCCAAACATATGAAACAAAACGAATAATATCCATCTCCCTAGTAACCAAATCAACCATGGTCCTCGTAACTATGTAAAAAATATTTTAAAACGAATTGTATCTATCTCTTTGGTAACCTTACCAACAAAACTCGTAACTATGTACTAGTAACTAGGGACATATGGAAAGACGGACAGATGAACAGGCGGACGAATGGACAGACGGACACAACGGGGATGTAAGGTATCTAAACTTATGTTTAGAAACCTAAAACGTAGAATAAAAATTTACTCAACAATAAAATCAATTATCAGAAATAAATAAATTTTTACAATATGGAGATATACAGTTTTTTAATCGCAGATTATTTAACACTTTATCATGTAATAATGTGTTATGTTTGAATTTAATCGTAATAAATGTAGTCAATAATAATTTACAAGACGAAAGCCACTATGAAATGTAGGGTTGCGAAATTAGCAATACATTGTTAGCGGATCATTTCAAATCCTTGTTCAACAATATTAATATTGATTTGTTGGACCCTATTTTATTTATCTTATGCGAAATTTTATAATACTAACTTTACACCTATATACTACTTTTATTAAAACTAGATAAAAACCAATGTCCGAATATGTTACATGTAAAATTAGCATTACGAAGTTTAATGAAAGATACATAAAAAAGGAGGCTTCAACCAATGTCAACAAGTACTTACAAATATCCAAAAAATTATTATGAATACTGTTCGATAGACGTTGAAAAGATCTGCTATTAGAATGTAATGCAAACTTTATGCTCCCTTTTAATTACTTGTAACTAATTACATCTATTTAAATAAAGTTTCGCCAATCAAAGACTCGCAAGGTATCTTATAATCCAATAATATCTTATTCCATGATTTTGATAACTATCATATTATAAATAAACATTATCTATAAACAATTTATCAAATGATTAGGATTTATAAAATACAGCTGTTAAGAGTTTAAACATCCAGATTATATTGTTTTTTTTTTTTTAAATTATTTAGTAATGTACGAGTATGTTGTGGAATCAATGGATTGAGTATTGAATTCGTAAATATGAAACTATCTCGAAATCAGTTTGGGTTTATGCCTGGTAGGTCAACAATGGAGCCAATATTTTGTAGGCAGATTCTAGAGAATTAAAGAGGTAGCCGTTCCAAGAATTTTCCTGGCGCATCTAACAAGTAAATGGGTCTGTAACTAGAGGGACGAGAAATTGGTTAATTCTTCTCTTTGTGTATCAATATCAATTTTGCCGTCTTCCATCTCACTGGGAATATTTTATTCATGCAGCATACACTGAAGATGCTTAGCAGCTATATCGGTCTTCCTGACCATCATTATTAGTACGATATTTGGAATGCCGTTTAGCCCTGGAGCCTTTTCTAAGGGCAATTTGTCAACTGTCGAAAAAAAGTTCCTCTCTTGGGTTTAGCTCTGGTTCCTGCTCCGATTCCAGTTGATTCTCTACAAGTGTGTTCCAGTCACAGATAGGGTGAGTTGGGAAGAGGCAATTCGTTATTTCTTTTTCTCTGTCTGGACTACGAGACCTGAAGAATCGCGGACTAGCTGTTTGGTAACTATGCGATATGATACCCCCCCAAAGGTCATTATCAACCGTATCACATAGTTCTCTCCATGCTTTCTTTTTTGAAGTCTTTATTGCTAAAATAAGCTTCTTCCTGACAGTGATGTAAAATACTCTTTCATCCTCCCTATTTACTGCGCCCGCATGTCGTATAGCCCGTTAGTAAGTCTTTCTGGCTGCTATTCATAAGCTTTTCAGATTTCAAATTGCTTTCGTCCACCAGTAGACTGCTCTTTTTCTACAATTTATAGTACGATGTGGCATCGAGGCGTTATAAATATTATTTAGGAGTGTTGTAGTGCTCCTGCTGAGGCACATGCACCGTTCACGTTCTGTCTTTCTTTTAGGTGTACCTTTTCAATCTATAATCTATCTTCATTAATCTTATGGAAGAACCACCCTCTAATACCATTTCTCTATTTGTTACTGTCTCTTTTTCCTATTGCAAGTCAATCATGAGCGTTATTCACATAAAAATATATATACCTCATGATACCTCACTAACTATGATCGTTAAGGCTCTCTGTGTCAGCATAAACTTTCCAGCCCTAGATACGTACCTACTCTTGTTAAGAATATAACATCTGTTATAGAGCTCTGGTTCCTTTTACTAAATGTTGGCATTGCTCCTATATTTTCAACTGAAAGACCCAGACTACCGATAAAATCGCGGAGTGCTCGATTTTTATAGTCAAGTATAGCCAATCCGTACAGATTTTGTCCAGAGCATTATGTTTACCTTTACAATTTGTGCATGTTGGATTTAAATTTAAATTAAGACACTCCTTAGATGTATATCCTAATTTAGCACAATGTGCACGAATTTGATTTTTTTTTAAGCAGATTTTAGCCGGATGCCCATATTTAAGACATTGCATAATATCTTCACATTTTCTAACCCTGCATTTTGAGAAACCTAAGAATATTGGAACAGAGTTTTTCATAGAATTTCGAATCGATTTCAATATATTACCACATGTTTGTCACGAAGACCTTTTTTATATATAGCCTTAATTACCAAATCTGCAATATAAATATTTATATCGAGATGCGGATTTTTAATTGTAATCCCTTTTGTTATTTCATTTGGCAGAATAAGTGATTCTATATTTTCAATAGATACTCTTGACCACAATGAAGATTCTTCGCGCAGTATTTTGCTTAGCTATTGCCCTAAGAATGTCTTTAGATTCTTTATCGTGGGCTTTAATAATACATTTTCCTGTTTTAGCTGTAATTATAGATAAATGAAGTAATAAAATGAATACTATCACTCGGTAAAATTGATATTTTGTATTAGATCTTTCAATATCTGGGATAAATATGTTTCAGCATCAAATAGCAAAGTGAATTTGTTAGCTTAAACATTTTAAATTAAAATTAATATTGTACAATACATCCATTCGATATACTCGTATATTACGATGGTAACTACAAGTCAATACTTAAAATTTTTACTATAAAAATCTTAATAAAATGTGGCAATATGGTATGGTAGATCACATAGGTAGGTTGAATCAGCATCCCAACGGTACTTACAATATTATTATTGTTATTTAAATTTGAAATTCGTTTCGGTCGTATGCAATTACAATATTGCTCAATACGTCATAATTATTAATATTAACCCACGTCGATTGAACTATCGGAAATCTATACTAAAATATGTGGTATATATTTCGTTTTTGGGTATAATCGATTATAAAAATCTTATCGTTTTATTCTTGGAATTATTTCCCTTTATTGTTATTAATAATTATGATGCATTTTCGATTTCTAGTCAACAAATTTGTATTCGTTTTAAAATCCAACGCAAAGATTAGAAAGTATTTAAGTACTTATAATTATTATTTTATTGTATATAATATAGTGTATTTTATGATCTTTGGAAGATAATAATTTGCATATTATAATTTTAAAAATCGCCCATATCGAGTTAAACAATTCAAAAAAGGCTATTGCTTTTTATGGGGAATAAATGCAAATTGCATCTTAAGTCATATATAGTTGCAATACTTATTAAATATCTTTTAGGTTTTCCGCTAAACCATATCGAAAAATGTACGATATTTTAAATTGATTATTGTAATCAATACGTTTCGGGTTTCCGTGTTTTCAGTTTCGTGACTTAAATATCTTGCATATTATTATTGGATATTTATAGCATAAAATAAACAGTGGAGTTATTAATATAATTTACTAATCCCTCAAGTATATACCTATAATATGTGATTTAATTGTAGTAAAAATATTTACTATATTAATGTTAATTATAATTTAATTTTTAAATAGTTTAAAGTATAACATGATTGTGGACGATGACGAGACAATAATTCATTACTCCAAAAACGAAACAAAGTTATATCCATAATTAAAAATAATTGCCACACTCGTAATATTAATGAGCATATTAGAATTTCAATTTAGTGAAATATTTTGAAAAAATAATAATAATGTTTTACATCTCATGCTAACTATCCATTTATTTACGGATATATGGACTTCCTTCATAAATTGAGTTATCGAAATTTTTGTTGACATTTGCTTGCTCTAAACTTTGATATTAAATGTTATTAGGCTCTGAAAGGACCAAAGAAGATTTTAGTATATTTTATTATATTAATGTGGCCTCATTCTAAATCTCTCAAGATACAAAATTAACACTTTTAAAATATATTTTCATAATAGGTATTTATCTAAACAAATACCTAAATGGAAATTATTACTTTTAATAATATATAGGTAATTTTTAATACTCGTACATGATGTACTAATTGTAATTTGTAATAGATATGTTATAGCTAATACAAAAGTTGAAAAAAATCTTTAGCATAGTACTTGAATTTTTAAATAGTTAATACTTAATATAGTTACGTATCTAGACTTTTAAAAAACACTTTTATTCTGATTTAGAATATGTATTAGAATAAATGGATAAAAAGTATTCAGACTATTCAGAGTAGGTATTTAAATACTTTAAAAAAAATATTTGGAATATTTATTCAAAAACATTGAAAAGTATTTGAATGTTTAAAATGTATTACATTAATTTTTAGTTTATTAAATAAAAAAATAAGTTTTTTTTATCAAATAATTAAACTCTGTATCTATAACTTTTACATTATTAAGATTAACGTAAAAATCAATATCTATGAAAATAGCATGTTTACTTTATTTTATGGTAATAATTAATTGTTTAAAAATCATAATATACATGAACCATTATTATTGATTATATTGTATATTATGTAATTAATAGTACCTACCCATTATTTCTTAGATATAAATTTGTTATGTATGAAACTAGACGTTAGATGACTTATATGCATAATATAACTAATTCGTTTATATTTTAATTTATTAGATAGGCATTTAATATTAAATATATTTTAGTGATGTGTATTATAATTTAATTATACTGATTTACTTGAAAAATTAATTAATTAAAATAATATAATATAGTAGGTGTAATAGTAGTTTTTACCATCTATATTATAATAGTATTATTAACAGTATTATGTTACTTTTATTTTGTTAATTTATTTTTAAAGTTCTTATCTATGTGAACCTAAAATTCAAACGTTTACGAATTTTTCATGTAATATCATCAGATCATAAGATATTTTTAATATTTCAATGAATATAAAAATTACTTATTTATATCACAAATAACTGAAAATTGTTATATGTGTTCAGGGAAATTTTTTTTAGAATTTAGATGAATTAAAATACACTAGTAAAATTTTTCAGAACATGTATTCGTATATTTGTATGAAAAATGTTTAAAATGTATCGAATACAAATAAACTATTTAAATACATTTATTCGAATACTTTACAAGTCTACCCATAATTCATAGTCATAATAGAAATATCGTGATTCGTGACAAAGTTTAGCATAGGCTAAACTATACTTTGTTTTTATAACACTTATACAAATTCACCAAATTACAAATCAGCTAAAAAAACTATTTTACTTTTAATATACATTTCGATACTTATAAATTTTGAAAAATCTCCTAACGACTAAGAGAAAATAGAGACAGGTCTGATTTAAAAAAATGTATGTATATCATTACAAAACATGTGTATCAAAATAATAAAATCATAACTAATAGTTACATAAATACACTTAAATATTACAAAATATGAAATTAAAAATGAGCATAGTACATAATATGTTAAAATAAATATGGCATGAATCAGGATTAGTGAATATAATAGTAGGTACCTATAACTTATATTAATAATTATTGTATACAATTTTTTAAGAATTTATTTGAAACATAGCTTTAGCCTATGTGAAGATATAATTCTATATTAAAAACGATATAAAAATGTATAATTAAAAGATAAACCTACTTAGATCAATTTTCTAAAAAAGATAGCTTAATATTAAAGTTAAAATAAAAAAATTCCGAGTTGGAAGCATTTTGCTTGTTGGGTTGGGTACTAGTGGTGTAGATATTAAATTTAAAAGCAATAATAAATAATTTCGATAAAACGATTCTGGGTGAAGCTTTGGTGTGTATAACATGAGTATTACTATTTATTACTATCATTTATATGGTTATATTAAAAAGTATGACGTTGATTATATATATATATATATATATATATATATAGTGATATAGTAGATATTTGGTGTAAATTTGGAATTTCGGGCATTTTAATTTTCTAATTTAAAATAGTTTTTGGAATTTTATGGTAATTATAAATATTATACAGGTATATCACTTATATATTTATTGTCTAATTTATAACGAATTTTCGTGTTATTTCTCTTATAAAGAGTGGTTTTTTATTACACTTTTTAAAACTACATAGAAAATTAAAAAATAATCTATATACAGTACCAACTCGAACGAATTTCCTATCATAAGCCTATATAGATACCAGAAAACTCTTACTTTATCCCTTCTGCACGAAGAGATATGTACATACATATACATACATACATACATACATATTACATACATGAGAAATAAAAATGAATTAAATTCAAAAAACACATAATTATAAAACCAATACATTCCTCGCTAATCTGAGAATCTGAAATTTAATTTTCAAAAAAAAAAAAAAAAAATGTTTTTCAAAATACGGTATGATACCTAGTGATACATGAAGTGTGATCGAGGCTAAACGTCCACGGGGTGGTGAAATACATAGATTTTAGAAGGGTGCTGTATTTAGGGTGTAATATCTGTCCAACTGAATGTAGATGTGTACGCCATAGCTATGAATTTAGCAATGCTGTAGACTGATTGATGGGATATGGGATCTATCGTCCCCAATCGTGCTCTAAAATATATCGATCCGAAACGTTGACCGTCCACAATCGTAATCCAGCGATATTTAGTGCCTGTATGTACATTTTTAGGGTCATATTTTAATAATTTTGCAGTATAAAAGCCTCGACCCTGTTTACTGATGCATATATTATAATATATATGTATGATACTAAAATATCGGGCGCGAAAACCACATGACGTACAAACGCGATATAATATAACTTGCCACGTCGGTATACGTGCATGGGTAGATCGGTGTCATACAATAATATTATACCAGATCGTATAATTTGTTTGTTTGTTTGTTTTTTTTTTTTTTTTTACTGCCGTATGAGTACAGAATTTCTTCTTTACGATGATACGACCGGATGTTATATTATTATTATTAAGTATTATTATTATATCCTTACGGTATACGGTGTCCTGCGGGTTATCTCGTCAAAAAAGGAAAACAATCATAATAAACGACGAGTGATTTTAAAAACGGCAACTAATTTTCCACTCGTGTTTTTACGACCGATTTGAGTGCACTCTCGCACGTGTCCACCCACGTATTATACACGACTGCCGCCGTCTTGTCTATCGCAACAGCCTGAAATGGCCGACACCGGCGGACTCACGTGTGCATAATATTAAACGTATTTTTTTTCTCGTATTTACTTGTGATCTCAGTTTTTATCGATATTATAATTATATATCTTAACAAATTTATTTTCATTCCAACTTGGTTCGACTAAATATTAAGTGTGATTACATAGGTCATGGTGATGGTCTATTGACTAGTAGCGTTTCTCAACCTATGGATCGCGACCAATATTTGGGACAAGAAGAATTTTAAATTTTGAATGGGTCACACACCAACATTTTTTTTTCAATGATAAGTGCAACTAGGAGGAAAAGGGGTGGTATTTGAGCTTCCAAAAATCTAATATATTTTATATAGGTTTTACATATTAGTTTTATAATGACGTGATTTTTTTCTATATACCTATATATTTTTTCAGGTGAAAGTTACGCTGAAATTTTGGAGTAAAGAGCTTATAATTTGATAAAAAATAGATTTCAGTATATTGGTACTTTATGAAGCTATTTTTGTTCCTAGTAGTTTTAGATCACGGTACATTTTTACTGGGTTTTGATTGTAATTTTTTTGAAATTTAAAAAAAAATTAAAACCTAATTACAATTTAAAAATATTTAAATATATTTTAAAGTAATCTAAAATTAATCATGTGTCAATTTCATTTTTTAATGTCGTGTAATTACAATATTTATTTAAAAAAAAAAAAACACGTTTATAAATTTCTTTGTTTTTACAATTCGATAATATCAAAGAAACATAAAATATCTAGTTTATTAAATTAAATATCTAAATTATCTATTGCTCTATGGAGCCGATTTTTATCTATTATTTTATATGTGAATTTTTTACACGTTTTATGAGTTGTTAAGAATGAATTTTATTGAAATTAGAAAAAAACTTCATTAATGGTAATTAAATATTGTTATTTGTTAAAATTTGTTTTTTTATTTCGTATTTAAAAACTGTTTGTAAGTTGATTAAAATAAAAATTTAGATGTAAGTTGTTCATTAAAAATTTGTAGGTATAACGTCCTCTTAAGTGTAGTTACTCTTATAATGAGAGTATTTATAAATTCAAGGAAAATATCAAATAAAGTTGTTATGGTACTTGCATAATTTTTAAAATAACATTATCACAAATTTCGCTCAGATATGTCTGAAATTTAACGTTTTATATTTGTTTTTAAATTTTAAATAATAATAATATACTACACTATCCGAGGATTCAATGGAAAATGAACTAATTTCGGTCATTTGTATTTGAACAACTTTTTAAATTTCATTTACGCCAATTAGGTTACAAGAAAAATTATTTAAATTTAGACGTAGACGAAAATCATGTAGTTGAAATGTCTTTATAATTATAATCAAATGGTTTTTTTTTTAAAATGTGTGATCGATAATTAAGGTGATCGAAATATTATTTGTCTATGATTGCCCAGAATTAGTTTTCTATATTAATTGAATAATACAGTAAGGATACGAGTATATAAGTAAGAGTACGTAAGTATATAATAGTATATATAATAGTTCGTGATGACTGATTGTTAACTTTTCTTATAATATTATGTTTATGTGTTATGAAATTGAATGTTTGGTCATTAAATGGATAAATTTGTGATATTTATAAATTTTATATATGTCGAATTTAGCCACGATATAGGTATTTTATTGGTAAAAAAATCAATATGTTAAGTGCAAAAAAAATATATGAGTAGATATAATATACATAAAAATTAATCTAAAGGTACCTAATTTTGTAATATTTTGTGGACAAATTATAGAATCACGAGGACGATATTTTTTTCAGAATTCCTAGAATCATTATTATTAATACCCTGTCTACTTGTTGAATTTTTTAACTTTATTCTTTTCGACAAAATTTATATTGGATTACATGATACTTTGTCTTTTTGATTCCATGATATTTTGTTATTTCAACCACTCGATTTTTGACCACACAATTTTCTGTCAAATGATGCAATATTAGAATAAATGTAGTAGGTAAGTATTCTATGCATATTTCATGATAGATAATAAGCGTTGACTAAGGACTAAGTAGTATATTTTGTATAAATAAAGTTAATAGCAAAATATAAGTTAAGTTAATTATTTTTTCAATATTTAAAAATTAACGTATTAAAGAATTAACTTAATTACAAGTTTAAAATTTAAATTTTCGAATGGAAAATTGAGTTGAAGTTATGAAAATTTAAATTTCTTTACGCCAAACACTTGGTTTAAATATTATTATGTAGAAAACATTATGTAAAGTTTAACTATTTAGTTAATTAACATTTTTAATAAATTAATGCCCAGCCTTGGCCCAATAGGATGTACATAAAATATATTAACCTACATACCTATATCTTATAATAACCAACACATTTAATAATAATTAATAAAATAAATAATAAACTTAATAAATGTAAGATAGTTTTTAGTACTTATAGATCATTTCAACTATTAATTTATCTGCTGCGAATATACGGATACTAAGGACATAATCACATAATTCGACTTCTGAATACATTATTAGGACTCCTCATTATACTACCAGCATTTCCAGTCACTGGCTTGTATTCTTTGAATCGATGAACAACATGTCTGTGCTTTTTACATAGATACTTCCCTATTTGCTGTAATGTCTACCAGCACTTGCAACTCGATCAATTGCTCTTCTTCACAAAGTCTGTTATTAATTAGACCGTTTCTCATACCCACTACAAATTTTTTTTTGAGTACGCTGATCAAACTTCCACCAAAATAACATTGTGAGGCTGAATTTTTATTATTATACCTATTTTTTAAACTCTGGTATACCCTTCGCAGATAGACTCAGCTTTATTCTGCCAAAGTTTTTCTAAAAATTTAAATTTTAGGTGAAAATTGTCTTGTTAAAACTGTACATAGTTCACCGTATAGCCGACTAGATAGAAGAACTGGATCGCATAAATCCTTTAAAAATTTACAGGCTGGTTTATCAATACATGTAATAAGCAGAAGTACCTTCCTCCTCTTGAAAATTATATTTATTTCAAAAAATTATTCTAGCCTTTCTTTATACACTGACCAGTCGCCTTCTAACCTGAACTTGGCCACGCGGCCAATCTTTCCAACGTAGCGAATATCTTGACCTGCCTGTGCATCTTGCACTGCGTTCATTTTAGAAGGCATTGCAAACATATTTAAAATAATAATTCACCAAAAACATTTTAATCTTCTTCACCATTTGCTATAAAGTGACAGTGCATAAAAAAAAAAGGTAAAACGCATTACATTATACAACTACATCCGTTTAAGGAGGAACGTTCACATAATGTAAACATTAACTATATTGTACTAAAGTACTATAATAATATATCAATGTTACCACGATACACATATCTATTGTCATACAATGTAAAGGGCTTAACAAAACAACTTTATTATTTATATAAATTTAACGGTCGGAGAATAAAACATTTATTATTTTTACAAATTTAATATCTAAGTAATATACTTTTTTGTTGTTGTGTGGATGTAATAGTCATTATCAATTTGACGATTTACTATCAAATTTACAAAATTATATTTATTGATCTAATAATGTTTATATCATTGTGATAAAAATATTACCATTATGATGAAATATTGTCGTAAGAAATGACAGATTATAATTGGTAGCAAATAAAATTTGTCATTTACAACCTTATATATTTTTTTAGTGTATAGGTTCTTATGTAAATTTGCTTATGAAATTAAAATAAATAATTTTTAAATGAACTTTTATTGACCCCTTTGAATTATTATTATGACTTGTCATGACCATTGTATTCGAATATATATACTCGTATACACAATTGTCTGCCATAAAAAGTTCCTATACATTTTAGTAGGTTTTTTTTAGATTCTGAGTAAAGGAATCTCTTGGTTTTACAATGATTTTTATTGAATTTTTTTCTGAAAATATCTTTTCGTGGAAAAGAAGTCGAGTATGAGTTTTGAGATAATGAACTATTTGTACTCTCTAAGGGTCTTTTTTTTTTAATTTTCCAGTATCTATTGAGCTATTTATTACTTATTTATTTCTTCCGCTCAGAATTGTTTTTGTGGAAAAAATTTATTATTATTTTCAAACTCAACACATCCACCAAGTTTATTCTACCTGATAAGAAAAGTGTATTTAATAATATAAATTGGGATGGCTTTTATATTCTTCAAAATCCTAAGATAGCTACTAGTAGTAGTAGTGCTCAGAATTTTAAAATATAGGAGGATATTTCCCCAAAAATTATAAATCGTTATCAAAAAAAAAAAAAAAATAATAAAAATAAGTAAGTAGGTAGTAAAATTAATCTATAATTAAAGAATTTTATTATATAAAATATTAGTATACTACATTAAAAAAAATTCAAACAAAATAATATTATTTTAATTACATTGAAATCTATAGAAAAAAAAGGTGAACTTCGTTTATTGAACAGGATAATCTTGAATGTATTGCATTTTAAAGTAATAATAAATAATTGATACCACGATTCTGAGAGGAGTTTCTGTAGTAATATACATAAATCTCGATTTTATAAAATCATATTTGGCTGTTTTTACGTCATTTTTCGGTAGTTTTTTCCTACACCCAAAAAG
This sequence comes from Pemphigus obesinymphae, assembly GCA_025469235.1. Classification (NCBI taxonomy): domain Eukaryota; kingdom Metazoa; phylum Arthropoda; class Insecta; order Hemiptera; family Aphididae; genus Pemphigus; species Pemphigus obesinymphae. The sequence goes on from JAIPRL010000626.1 coordinate 84,168, forward strand.
GCCAAAAACGGCTTCTTTAAAGTACAAACTAGATGAAATTTGCTACCGGATAATGTGGTCACATGTACAGATTGGTATTGTTTTCTGGTCAAAAAGTTGTACTCAAAAAAAAAAAATAAAAAAAAAATTAATATCATAGTATAACTCGCTCCACTCAGAATCTAAAAGAGCCATCAGGGGATATGACATCCTTATCCCCTCTCGTAAGCACGCTGCTGGGTACAATATTAAATGATTAAAACAATTTATCTAACATTTAAAAAAAATTAGGTTCAAAGTACGACCTGCTTTTAATAGGCTTTAAAAAGGCTTAAGAGTCCACTGAATCGGTTACCAAAATTATGTAACGAACTTAGCCAAATTGCTTTTTTCCTAGGCAGTTTATCCAGTGGCGAAGCGTATATAAAATATTTAGATAAATTTCCAAAAAATTGCACAATATCTTAATAAAATATTAATGATTAGTAGTAATAATTCTCAGTACCTACTCAAATAATACTTTAAAAAACAAATTGTTGGTATCAGGCACGTATTCAAATAAAAAATGCCAAAAACATGAAATTTATACAAAATATTTACTTTAGAACTATATATACTTAATAGGTATATAAATGCTAATAGTAATACTCATGATATATAATATATTATATATACACCGAAGCTTCACTCAGAAACGTTTTATCGAAATAAATGAATTATCAATGTTATCAAATTCAATATATCCACCATCAGTATCCTACCCAACGAGCAGAGTACTTCCACCCCCTACTGGACGGCTATTTTTAGTTAATTGTTTAAAATACGTTTGGAAATTGGAAATATTATTAAAAATATATTGTGGCGCACTTGCAGAACTATTCGAACGTGTATTTCGACGCTTCGCTGAGAATTTGCTTATCAAAAGAAACGATTTATCATTGCTTTCAAATTCAACACATCCGCCAAGTGTGTATGCTATCTGGCGAGCAAAGTGTGCTTGCGTTTCACATTGACCGGCTTTTAAATATGTAAATATATATGGAATTTTTCGCTAAAAATGAATAAATGGTACCAATACCTATAATTTATTCGTAGGTAAGACAGTATTGAGTAGCATAATGATTAATTGTACTACAGTTTCGTGTAAATGAAAAATCATTACGTTTATCTTGCCGCCTGCTGTATATTATAATGTGTATACGGGATTCCGTATAGTTTTATGGATATTTTCGGAAACTCGTCATTATTTTTGACCGAGCACGTTTATACCGGATGGCAATATATGAACTATTCATACGCGCGTTCTTGGCCGACGTCGGATCGACACGAGACGTTCGAGGCAGCCGAGCCGAGGCATCCTACTTACGCTCGCACGGCGGAATAACACTGAGTTACTATATATCATATGATTCATTATATATTATATATCATATAATATATCATTGATTGATTGATGTATCATAACAGCAGTTATTATACAACACAATATTCAAATTGATACTTTAATTTTAATAATTCATATATTTTTGTGATGTAGGTACGTACTATGGCAATAAATTAATGTACTTAAAATCATCCTAAAATTTTAAATATTTATATAGATTTTTTTATTAAAAACACTGAGTACCGAATAACATATACGTATTATCATTGCTAATCAATGGTATTATGCAAGGCTGGGCAAGTTAACGATATTTTTTAACTCGTTAAGTTAAGTTAATTGAAAATAACATAAGCTAAGTTAAGTTAAAAGTTACTCGTATATTTTTTATTAACTTTTAAAGTTAAAAGTTAATTTTGAAAAAAAAGCAACTTAACTTAGTTAAAAGTTAAAATTTCTTAATTAGGAAAAAAAGTTGATATACCTATTATATCGTAAAAAGGTAAAAAAGGATGGTTATTCTTAACGCTCAAAAAAACTACTCGGGACTTCTTCTGCCTGAAAAAGCATATACATGTAAAAATAAAAATACAACACGTAATTTTAAAACCCATGCATAAATAAGAAATCAGAAAATAACTTCTAACTGCCAAGATACCTACATTATTGTTTGATTCACACTAATGTAGTGTAAAATAAGCAGTACCTACTACTTTAATATATTTTCTATACTGGGTGGACATAAATACTCCATGTAGGTTAAAAGACCAGGCTCAGCCCAATATTTGTGAACGGCCAACGTCGCGGAGTGTATGTGAGTACATCGATTATTAACAAACATGCTATTCTAGGTACCTACTAAAATTGAGTATAAGTACCAAAAAGTAAAATCCCATTCAAAAATTTGCATTGTTCTTCGTGCAAAATTTTATCTTAATTTGGATAATTTTGTATAAAGTTAACTTGAAGTTAACACGTTAATTTTAATAAAAAAGTAACTTATTAAGTTAAAAGTTAATCTGAAAAAAATAACGCGTTAAGTAACTTAATTAAAATTAACTTAACTTTTTAACTTAATTTTAACTTTTAACTCGTTAATGCCCAGCCTTGGTATTATGTATGTATAGTATTAGGACCATCCCGAGGAAAGATTTTTGGGGTGGGTGAAAATGTGTAAAAAATAATATAACACTTCTCTTCAAAATATAAAATAGATATAGAAAAAAAGTGTAATCAACCATCATTTTGACGACTAAAATCCTAATAATTTATAGGCTTAAAATTCCGAAAAATACTAAATTT